>CM067221.1:33671819-33858988 GCA_034190945.1 Octodonta nipae | reverse complement strand
AAAAAAACATCACTTTGAGCTTCGATCACCGAATATCCTTACAAGAAGTACTGCTACAGAGCAACTCATAACGCCACTATTTAAAATGTCACACACAAAGAAGTATGGTATTTTGGACCAAAATTTTTTAACTCTTTACCCGCTCACATTAAACGGTGAGGTCCTTAAACAAATTTAAAAACGAACTTAAAGCTTTTATTAAAAGTCATGACTCCGAATTTCACAAATATTTATTAACAACAAATTCAAAGATTAAAGTAAAAAATTTTGACACTTTCTAGTTTTGGGTTCAGGAGTCTACCAGTCTAGTTTGGTATTTTGTATTCTTAGTAGCTTCGCTCACTGACAAATTTTTGAATATTGTATGCTTTGTTTAACACTGTTAATACATTATTACAAATATGGTTGGTCTGTGTGGACTTGATCACTTATACACAAAACAAGCATTTCGTGCTTAGGTGTTGAAGTGAACGTTTCTGTCCTGCGGATAAACCATAAAGTGAAATATTTTCCAATTATATAATTTTTTATTAATATGTAAATGTGCCATTATAATTGTAGTAATAATTGTAATAGTAACTGTAACTGAACAAATTGAATTGAATTGAATTGCCCCCCTACACTAAAATAAGGTGGGTACGCTCCTGGTTACAACGTTCACTCTATTTAAACATGCATTTACTTGTTAAATTATTATTTACTATTGTATAATATATATTTACTTATGTAAACACATTTTAAAAATATCTTCAAAAATTTTAATATATTTAAAAATATTCTAGTCGTAATCATATAATGTCAGTTTTCTATGACAACCCTTTCCCAATTAATAATATCGAATTTCATCATATTTGCTTCTATATTTTGCAATTTTTTATTCACGGATATCTATCGCATATAAATTTTTTGAATATTTGTCTATAATTTTCACCGCTTTCAACTTGTGACCTAGACTATACCAGTGCTATAAGAGTGCATCAGAAACTTTCAAAGTATATTTGACTATATAACAGTAGGTACGTATCGAGGTATGCGTCCACCCTTATATGTATATAAGAGACCATCCATAAATTACGTAAGATGAATTTTGACGGTTTTCTGAGCCCCACCAACCCCACCCTTATGTTACGGTCAGTAAATGCATATAGTAAATAAGGGTTTGGGTATTAAACACTTAATTAATAATGCAAAAATCTTACGTAAAATTCATTTCAAACACCCACCTACCCCCATGTAAGATTTCATAAGATTTTAGCTGATGCCCATCGGCCCTAAAATATCTTACGTAATTTATGGGTGGTCCCTAATTTTGATGTGACTGGAGGACATATTGATTATCGTTTATCCAGTAAAACATTATTAAGAAATACCTATACAATATACGAGATACAGACATCGTTCAAAATTATTATTTGAGGGTATTTCTAATATAATTTATTTAGTATCTTTTAGTGCAATACGTTACCAATTCTGAAGAAAAACTCTATTTGTAATTTATGAAAACATACCCAATTGCTGTTCCGCATTATGACGGAAATAAAGCGCAAATAGAGGAACAATGAAATAATATGAAGAGTAAAATGAAAAATAATCACTATAAAATTAATGAGTATGATTTGAAAACGACAAGAAAACTTTAATATACATGTAAAAATTATGTAGATAAGCATTTTATAAATATATAAAATAATGATAGTTTAGAAGTCGTTTTTGCTTGCACTTGATATATATATATATATATATATATACATATATATATATATATATATATATATATATATAATTATAAATTAATACATAGTATGAAATTACAACTAAACAATATCTAAAAAAAATTGCCTGAATATCAGCATTTTTAATATATGTCAGTTAGACTGGAAGACCCCTTTGTTACAACATTGTATTTTATCTTTGCATGTCCTTTCATATAATTAATATTTGTGTTTATTTCAAATTTGCTTATTTAGAGGTGAGCTTAATAGTAAAAATATTCCATAAATTTATTGTAACAATTTTGATAATAATTTTAAAGTAAGAAGAAGAAGAATTCAAAGTGTAAAAGTTAAAAAGTGTTTTAGTGAAAATATATTTTTTTAAAAACGTATTAATTTTGTTATCAACGTAACAAAATTTGGCGTAGTTCATTCGGGTCTGGAACCCGCGAATGCTCACTAGAAACGGTGGATTACAATCCCTTGCCGAAAATACTGGATTAAAGCTAAAATCTACTTTCCTGGTTGAACACGGATCACAGCCTCACTGCTAGGACAAAATAGATCGTCGAAAGAAGCCGGCTGAACACGGAATTTGCCTTACTGCTAATGCACACGACAAAGGCTCAAGGCTCCATGATAACAAGAGAGATCAACTATGTGATAATCGTTTCTTTATTTTATATTTGTGTACAATTTGTTGCATTTCGATTATCAAAATACTCTATTCCTTTTAATTTTAAGAATTTTGTTTTTCTTATTTAAAATATTTTCGAAGGTGGTAATATTAATTTTCTTTTTATTATTGGTAAAATATTTTCGAATTGGAAATATTTAATTAAAAAAAACGATAAGTTATTAAGAAACACGTTTTAGTTAATAGTTAATTTCAACGAATTTTGCTGCAATGTCTAACGCAGACGCGCAAGTTGAAAATTACAAACTTTCAGAAATCTTTTCAATTATATACGAATATTTTCCTGCAATCGTTCCTTAATGGAACTGTGCATATAATATGACCCTTGGTGACCAACGTTTTCTTTTAACTATACATATTAAAAACAAATTACGTGACAGAGTAGCAAAACTTATCAGCTCAAGAAACCGTACGACCTACCCAGAAATTAAACAGTTATTAAATACACATTTTGGAAATTCAAGGGACCTCTCATCTTTCATCCAAGACTTACAAACACTTATACAAATTCACAACGAATCTCTCTTAACTTTATTTTATTTCCTGAACAGAAAAATGCTCAGTGCAGTTTAATTGATACTATGACTCTAAATACTCTTTTAACTAGTCTAGAACCCAGACTAGGACAAATTATTCGCACAGGTAAATATTCGAGATTTACCAGAAGCACAAGCTTTTCAGACATCTTTTTCCTCGAAGGTGACAAATTAACTTTCACTAATGCAATAATAGTCTAAGATCCGAACCTAAGTCGAAAAATATAATTGGCCAGGAATAATAAAATATTGAAACTTTTATAAAATCTTGCAAAATTTGCCAGAAAGTAAAATTTTGCAGAAAGAATTTAAGTAATTTGTAGTAACAGAAACGCCAAAGAATCAATACAAATATATTTGAAAATCCTGACAAAAATTATGCATTAACAATGGGCGATGAGTTAACAAAATTTACTCAAGCATATCCTCTAAATGATAAAAAAGCTTCCCGAGTTATTAACACTTTACTAATTTATTTTCAAGACTATGGCACACTATTGGGCATCATACATTGCTATTGGGCCCTGAATTAAACAATACTCTAATGAGAGACCTTTCAGAACTTTACAATTTTAAATTAACATTTTCAAGTATGAACCATCCAGAACCCAATGGTTCAATCGAACGCTTTCATGTCACACTTTCCGAAATGATTCGTGTCAATACCGAACATCCCGAAGAACATCCTACGCTGTCATTTGCTACAACAATACACGGATTTGGCCTATATGAACTAGTATTCGGACATACGTCAAGTAGACCTCCAGAAACGTTATATAATTAGAATAATTTTATTTCAAAGTATATTAGAGATTTGAATAAGCGCATGGACCATTACTATAAAATAGTGAGAGCAAAAATAAATAATTAAGAAAAGAAGTAAATTCGGTTTGATAAAAATATATCTCAAAACCAACCTGGATTTAATATAGGAGATAAAGTATACCTCAAAGAATCTCAAATTAAAAATGAATCAGAAAATAAATTCAATAGCTCTATGAAATTAAGGATCTTTATCAAAACTCTGCAAAATTGTATAATCTAAATACTAATCAAATCACAAAAGTAAATTTCAATAGGCTTAAGCCCTATTATGATAAGAAATTTCTTGTTTTCAAAATTTTAATCCTCTGGTGGATAATCACCATTTCAAGATGTCAGTATCAAATATCACCTGTAAATTATACAATCGGTATTTACTTCCAAGCAGAATGTAAATTAAAAATATCAAAATCAAAATGGACGCTTTCAGTTTACAAACACCTCAGTCATATAAAACAAGTGATTTCAAACAACGATGAAATTTTAGATCATTTGCTAGACTAACTTAAAGAAAATAACAATTGTATGATTGCATTTAAAGTAGAACTATCAAAGCATATCAATCTTTCAATCATTGCTAACAATGTTAATCAAAAATATAAAGAAATATTTGCTGATACTAAAAGTTATGTAGTTTCAAGTTCAAGCAGACGCAAACATGGCATTTTCAACGGATTAGGTGCAATATGGAAAGTTACATCGGGGAATTTAGACTCATCAGACGGGGAGTACTATTCACAGTGTATCGACCGCATTACGCGAGATGAACACCAGATAGAAAATTTATTAAAGAATCAGATTTCAGTGACCATGTCAATAATTAAGAATTTTAATAGTACGATACAGAAATTGCCAATTGACAAGTCCACATTTAATGAAGACCTTCAAAACGCAATTGTTAACCTTTCAGATGATTTAGCATTTTAACAAGCGCAAATAAAAGTACTAGAAATTTGCGAATCTTTAATGACAAGTTATGTTTTTATCGAAGATACTCATGATGATATTTTAAATTCTATTTCATGAGCCAGACTTAAAATTTTACATAGTTCGATTATTTCACCTAATGATTTATTAAATTCAATACAAAAGGTATCTGAATCCCTGTATAAAAATGACTTACCTATGCCAGGTTATACTTCAACTGTAGCACAGTACGTTGAAATAGTAGAGCTTCAAGCATTTCAAATTAATTCAAAAATCGCCTTCGTACTAAAAATACCTTTAGTAGAACCTGTGGGGATGCGTTAAGTCTCAAGTCTACACGCCGATAAGCCCGAAACGATTGACCACTTGGAGGACAACATTAGCCGCGTTATTGCCGATTTACGGCCACAAATGCTGGAAAAAGTCATAGAAAATTGGACCTCCAGATTAGAATACGTCCGAGCCAGCCGTAGCGGTCATATGCCAGAAGTGATATTCAAATTATAATGCCAGAAGATTATCTTTCGAATAAAGTAAATTTCATGTCAATTTAAAAAAAAAGATCCTTGTTTTATTCCATTTCAAAGTTCTATACCTCTAAAAAAACACCCTTTATCAATAACGGTATTGAAATCAAATATTCAGTAATGCACAAATCTTAGTTTGATTTAACTTTAACTGCGGGACGCAAGCGCAGGCTTAGTATTGTTGATGCTCAAATCTTGCACGGGTAGTCTTGGTCTGTGGTCTTGCTCGTGGTTTTGCTAGAATTAGGCACTCTTGGTCTTGGTTTTGCGAAAATGCAAGAATAAGAACAACACTGCAGGGTCAAGACCGATTTTGGATAACACTAGCAATAGTATCGGATAATGTTAATAAATAGATAAATAAATAAACACAATAATAGAGTGGCTTATCAACAGGTACATTTTTGATCACATTTAACCATCTGTCACAAGAAAAATACTTTAATTTGAAAATCATGTGTAAGCCCTTATGGTTGGTACTGGAGGCACCCTGAATCATCAGGTGAGAAATTCAGTAATGAGAACGCAGAAGATCGTATTCAAAAAGCTTTTTTATTTTTGTCTTCAAGGAATTTATAAAGAAGTGTTGTTCTATAGTAACTCAATAACGCAGAAGGACAATGATTATCCAATGGCAGATGCACCAAGAGTATTTTAGTGACAGAAATCTCTCCTACTAAGTTCCAGAGTGGTGTATAAATAACGGGCTTCAATTTGTGTTTTCTGACTTCCAAAACATACCGTATGAAAATGTCTAAAAAGAATCGTAATCGGCTAATTTAGAATTTTCCCTAATTTTGAAGAAATCTTCATGAATGCCCTAAAGAACGATTTTCATGCAATTTATTATTTATAGGTGCCCTTTGCCACCTGTCTGCATTAAAATATTAAGTTCGGGATTTTTATTAAATTTAGCTGCAAAAACTTTCCTATTTATATATGTGAGCGGCATTTTAAACAAGAAAGGTGCTAGTTCCTGTGTAATAATTCATTTATCGTGATTTTTAACTTTAAAATGTTTCGCTTGTCGAGTCTAAGTAGCTAATATGCACTTTGAAATTAAGTGTATATAATATAGAACTATTTAGCCAATAACTGACTCGGATGTTCCACTCTTTATATAAAAATCAACTCTTGAGATATTGAGGTTCACAAAAATCGCTTTCTTAAGGCTAGCGTATGAAAATGTCGACTCCGAAATAAAAGTTTATTACTCACAGAACCTTTACTTCTTACTTTTAACTTTAAACGTCTTTATAGTTCTCAAGCACAAATTTAGGTGTTTTTTAACTTTTCAATACTATTATTACATACCACCTTACTATTTATATTTAGTGTAGTTTTATCTATATTTTTTCTTATATATGTTTGTTTCTTATATACGCTATAAAAGTTGGTTAAAAAATTCAAATAAGGAATAATATTCACTACGAAATAATACATTTATTTTTAATCAAATTATAAGAATCTATAGTTTAAAATTATCCATATGAGTAACTTATCATGGTATAGAAGAAATATTCAATGTTTTCAAATAATACATGTTTTTGACTTGAAAACCTAGCCTTCTTGCAATAATGAACTGAAAAAAAAACAACCGAACTAAAAGAAGCAACGCTCTCTACGAAAGGATAACACACAATAAAGAACGGATAATTTTGCTTATTTTTATAATAAAGAAATTTTCAAAGACGCTGACAGTCAGTAAGTAACCCATGTTTTTTAAATTGTATAGCATAAGATAATAAACAATATAGATAAAACTGCACTAAATAGAAATAGTAAGGTTATATGCAGTATTTTATGAATCTTTTAAAACTTTAGTGAATTGTGAATAATATTAATGAACCAGAAAATTAATAAAAATATGCAAATTTTGCTTGAAAAGTGACCTGTACAAGCGGGAAGCATAAAAATAATAGAACAAACTATACAGACCACGAAAATTTAAAAGATAAATACATTTAAAAAACATTACAACCCGACTTCAGAAATCACAAAAGTAAAAAGCAAAAATAATTTTTTTTTGTAACAATTAAATACCTTTTTTGAAGTTGCAAAGCAGAACTTTTAAATTTACGTACCAAATTATCTTCACTTTAACTTGACACTGATTTAACAAAAATGATTTAGTTATTGTAAAAAATATTATTTATTGCTTTTTAGTTAAGTTACTTTTGTGTTATTTTTGAGGTCGGTTTTTGATGTCTAAATGTTATTTATTTTACAATTCCTAGTGATATAATGGCACATTTGGTTGCAATTTTCAAATCTAATTAACTTTTTCGATAGGACTGCCAAAAAGAAGGTATTTTACTTTTAAGCAATATTCATTATTTTGACCAACTTCATCTAATGTTGAATATAATAACTTGTTTTCTAAATATTAATATGTAATAAAGAACGTTTTGTATATGATTGCTACCTAGGTGGACCCACTGATTTTATACGAGTTGAGAATCTTCATCTTTTTAGGTCTGCTAACTGAGTTTTGTTTACTCCTTGATGATACAATTTAGAGTTGTTGAAACAGCTTTGAGTGTTTAAAATAAAGATTTGGTGTTAGGGTGCAAAACTGTGTTTTTACATTTACGTCTGCTAACTGTCACTCATTTTGATTTAATTCTAATTACATTAATTTAATAGGCCCTCCTCACCGAAATTTTATAATAAAATCACTTTTTTTTCAATTAAAAAAGCTAATTTGTTATACAAGTTTTAGTGATATAGCATAATTGAATGCAGATTTCAATTCTAAACATTTTATGAAAACAATTTTAGATATTATCAAAAATGAATGTATTTCACCTTCAAGCAAAATTTATATTTTTGTTAAACATCATATACAGTTGAAAGAAGACACACTGTATATAGAGGCGAATTGACAACCTCCATCTTGAAGTTGGTTAACTGACATTTCTTTAATACTGGCGCCTTCACCAAACGATACTACTATAGTACAATTTTTTCCCGATTTTCTAAAAAGCTATAAGCCATTGAGAAAAATATAAGACGACTTCGGGATCCTCTTTATCAGAATTCAATATAAACGATCCGAATTCGTTTAGTTGTTTTGAGTAATCGCCGAACACATATAAAAAATATATACAGACGAAGTAAGAATCTTCTTCTTTTTTGAAGTGGGTTAAAAACTAAAGATTCTGTGAGTAATAAATTTTTCATTCGCAGTAGACATGCATATTAGCCTGAATAACACGATTTTTCACAATCTCAAAAGTTGATTTATTGTATATAGAGTGAAATATTTGCGTCGATTATTGGCTTAATTTGTTCTAAAATAAATCAACTTGTTTTCTCAGGGCATACTCTAGCTATTTATACTAGACACTCGAAACATAGCTATTAGAAAAAATCAAGGAAAATGACTGAAATAACCGCATTTTTGATGTCTACACGAGAGCTACTACTCTTTAAAATGTCACCTCAAATATATATTTTTAATCAAAACCTTTTTATAGCTAAATATAATAAAAAGCATAAAAATAATGTTTTTTAAATGTTTTAATAAGGAGAGGAGGAACCGGGAGCTTATAAATATTAAATATGTATAGAAATCATTCTCTGGGACTCTCATGAAGATTTCCTCATTGTTAAGGCACAACCTGAAGTGACCTAATGTAATACTAGGCCGATCGCTACGGTGCAGTTAATAATTAAAATGATTTAACATAAAAATGAAACATTAAAACCGATTGTGTAATATTTTAGAAACAAGAGAACTCGGGGCATAGAATTAAGAAGTAGAAGAATACATCCAACCTCTAGAAGCTCACTTCGATTGGAAATCAATATATCTATATTATTAATTAATAATTTGGTCAAGTGCGAGTTGGACTCGCATACTTAGGGTTCCGTACCACCTTCACGATTCTAATATTCCAGTTTCAGACAAGCAAGGAATGAGTGCATTTTCTTATATTTACCTATTATCTTTTAAAGGAAGCGTTTTAAATTTATAAAAAATATATACTTTGATTTTCCACACATAGACTTTTTATTTTATCTGCTTCAGGATTCCCTTGTTTTTTATCACAATACTTATGTATTTAATTTTCTAATTTGGCCCCCAAAAATTAACATTAGAGTTTTATTTTATTAATAAACTTTCAGAGAAGTCTTTTATAATCTACTGTCTGAGTTTTGAGGCTCTGTAGATTGGAAGATAAAGGGCAAAATAGGTCAAGTTTTACATTATAAATTATTAAATCTGTTATTCAAATTATTAAAAAATACAAATAAAATATATTTTTCAAAATTTAAACAGTGTAGTTTCTAAAGTGGGTATTAAGTCGATGTTTAATATTTTTGTTAATATCTTTTAAACAAATGATTAAAAAATATGATATATTTGTAATTCACATAATGAGCCTTTTATCTGATATATTATATGATGTGTTTGAAAATGGAATCTTTATTTTCCATTTAATTGTATAATTTGTCCCTAAAATTACTAGGGGGGTTTTCAAATAATTTATTTTTTTCATATTTTTCCAATGATGAAAAAAATAGGTCTTATAGTTTGGGGAATAACAGGAGGAATGGGTATTTTTTTTTGAAATATTTTTTTAATATATTTTAAAATATTCATTTTAAAAAAATTAAGAAAAATATATTTGTATTCGCCATAATGAGCCCTGTGATTTCATACATTACATGACCCGTTAGAAACAATTATAATTTTTTATTTTCCATTTAATTCTATAATTTGCCCCCCAAAATGAATATAAGGGATTTCTCCTTATTTTTCCAGTAAAGTTCAGGTGAGGGGCTATACTTTCATTTTTTCAAAATTTTTCAGAGATAAGGGGGGGGATGGGTAATTTCGTTTTCGTCGTAATGAGCCCTTTCATTTGATATATATCATGATGGGTTAGAAACAATTTGAATTTTATGTAGTTTGCCCCCAAAATTAAAAGTAGAGGTTTCCCCTTATTTTTCCAGTAAACTTCAGGTCAGAACCTTTAGCTATAATTTTTTTCAAACCTTTACGTTTTATAGTTTCGGCGATAAGAGGGGGGATGGGTAAATTTTGGTATATTTTTGTTAATATATTTTTAAATATATTTTTTTAAATATGAAAAAAATATATTTGTGTTCCTCAGAATGAGAACTTTCATTTGATATATTACATGATGCGTTTGAAATTTTTTTATTTTTAATTTTTTATTTAATTCTATAATTTGCCCCCCAAAATTGATATTAATGGTTTCTCCTTATTTTTCCTGTAAAGTTCGGGCAACGTTCTGTATTTCCTATTTTTTTCAAAATTTTAGACTCAGTAGTTTCGGAGATCAGGGGGAAGGAGAACGGTCGATTTTTTTAGTTTTTCCCCCCAAAGGTACCCCTAAAATCAAAATTTTTTCTTTTATATATGTACTTCTGATCGGGTCACCAAACTATACATTGATACCAAATTTCAACCTCTTCCGTCCAGTAGTTTAGGAGAAAATCGCTGTGATGTGACAGAGGCAGAAATCCGGAGTGATATTATAAGGGTATCCGTATATTGTATACACGGAACCCTAATATTGATATAATTTTTTACATCCTGATAGCAAACTGTCATCGTATACAACCTTCATCAAATTAATTAAAGAATAATATTTTACTAAAGTTTAATTTTAGAAATTGTTTTTTGTCTGAACCCCAACCGTTTATTAGAGTGTAAAGTTCTAGTAGAGCAGTTGGAACACATAAAAATGTTGAAAATTCCATATTTATGTGCTTTGTTATTAGCCACTATTGAATCAAAAATATTGAAGAACAGTGACTTTGTCGATAATGAATACAATAAATATATTAATGAATTAGTTTTGAAAGTTCCAACAACGCAAACGGTATTCATCGACACATCTGTCCGAGAATGTTCAGCAATTGCTAACTATTTTTTTGAAAAAACAGCTAATCATGTTAAAATCATTGACAATGGTCTTGTTGTCAACGGAAAATTTCTTCAAACAACTATTCCAGATTATATAATTGTCTTTATTAAACATGCAAAAAACGCGTTTCAAAGTTTAGAAAACCTTCCTGAATATGTGTTTTGGTTTAACAGAGCAAGTATTCATTTCATTATTTGTGAACCATTGGACCACTGGAGTTTTAGCAATTTAATTTTGGAAGAGATTTGGCGTAGGAAAATTTTTAATTTCTTATTGGTTTTCGTATCTGATCAACTTTATGTGCGTTCTTACAACGAATTTTGTCCACAGAAACATTTGGAACTTACAAATGTAATAAAAAACGACGAAAACCTATTTCCTAACAAATTACGAGATGTTAATGGTTTTAAATTTCGTGTTGGACTGAAAATGTCAAATGGACCAAATGAAAAGTATTTTTTTGAAGAACATGTAAAAATATTGAAAGATTTTATTAAATATATTAATGGTTCGGTAGAGGTGATAAATCTAGAGCAAATTCCAAAGAAAATGGAGTTGCCTTCACTGAACTTTCTTTTCTTTAGACAATTTCCTTCACCGGATATTTTTAATGAAGTTGAATACGTGAAGCCATTTCATAAGAATAATCTGGTAGCATTGGTGCCACGATCTGGTCTTATCCCACCTTATCGATATTTTATGGAAGTATTGAATTATAAAATGTTTGTAGTTATTGGAGTTCTAGTTGTCATTGTAGCAGTTATTGTTACTCTGGGTGAAAGATCTAGCTTTACAGAAGCTCTTTTCGGAACAGTTTATTGTCTGTTAAGTGGTGGTATTTCACGATTTTACGAAAGAGCTAGCAGTACTAAGATAGTTTATATGTCTATAATTATATTTGGTTTACTAGGAGCAGTTATGTTTCAAACATCATTGACCTCAATACTACTCACGAAGAAGTTCAACAGGGATATTAATACCATTCATGAATTGTATTACAGTAACTTAACTATATATGCAGGGGAAAGTTATCACAATTTACTACCCAGTCGCATTTATAATAAAAGCAAATCTATTTCTGAAGATAAATTGTTCACAATGGTTGTTGAATCTACCCCGAATAATGCATACATTGTGTTGCAAAATTTCGTTCTGAAAGTTATAAAAGTACAAAGGGATGAGCGTATGTCAAAAAGAATCTTCAGAAGTTTCCACGTAATGAAAGAAGACATTGTTCCAGGATATACAACATATATTTTTCCAAAAGATTCACCATATGTAGATCAAATTTCTTCGTTCTTTAAAATATATGAAACTGTACGGAAGGAATCTCTTTTGACTGATTGGGGTCCTCGACGTAGGAGTGTTCCCCCTTTCAAAAAACTTCAGTGGTCACACTGGAAGGGTATATTTTTAGTGCTTCTGATTTGTTATGGAATTACAGTTGTTGTATTTATTGGTGAAATTTTTCTTAAAAAATGTATGTAAAGTAGGCGAGAGTAAGTTAACACTGATAATGATAACCCAGTCAATAGAGATTTTCAAATGAAATTAAATTTAACACGATACTACTTTATGCCATCACTTACTTGTTACACTTGTTAAAATTATCTGTCAATTATGACAGCTGAACTATTAATTAACATCCAACGCGTCGGTACCGATAAATTATATGAACAATAAAAACCCTCATAAATATGGATTTTTTGTTTCTGCTTATATTTAGAAAAGTGATGAAGAAATTATAACAGAAAACATATCCTCAAATTTTCTCTTCAAAATTATGCCCTATAGACTGATGTTATAAAGTTTGTAATGTTTGTGTATTTGGCACTGAATGGAAGTATATATTTTGAGACATTTGCACATTTATCTCGTATATATTGTTGAGCACTTTTGTTCTTTATATTTTAAAAATACATTTTTAAAATATTAACTTACTTTATTTACTTTCGTTAACCTCGAAATACATGATTGGGTGATTGATGACACACTTGTGGTTTGCAAGCGGGTGCAAAGGGCTTGATGGATTTAAACAAACTATTTGTCGCCCAGTGGTCGAAATTCGACCCTATTTCATCAAATTGTAAAAATTATTGAGGTTCGTTTATCAAAAGTATATCAGTATATATCAGAAATAAGTGGAGAAGAAACCGGAGAAGAAGACGTCACGAAACCCCCCTCCCAAATCATTCATGCCATATTGACAAATATATTAAAATAAAGAAAATATATGAGAATATAATCAATATAGATATTCCAAATAATTTTGAAAAATGCGTGACCCCCCAGTTTTTTGTGAGCTTTAACTTGACAGTTTTCGTCATTTGCAGTTTCAATCGAAATCATAAAATGAAAAATATACATCCAACAACCTTATAAAAACTACAACCTTTAATATTGTTATAAATTCCGTGGGCTCAATTAAAATTGTAGAACTAATATTCACTCTCACTTTCTAGAAACTTTTATTTACATCAAATATATACAACAGCTGATTCGAATATCACAATAATAACGCAACATAAGCTCTTCGTTGTCTCACACTAACCCCGGCGATGATGGGCCCCTCCATTTAAAATCAGCATGGATTTCACCCGTACAATCGAGTATCAATTTTACAGTTGTCGAGTCCGAACCTTGTAGCTCTTTTTTTCTATCCCAGCGTTCGATGTCTCAATGGAATGAAACCAAGGACGGACTGGATAAATTTTTATAACACTATATATTTTCTGTTTTCCACTGATTGTCAATTTATTACACTACACCTTCGAAAGATTGTGAAAATGATGTAGTAATAAAATAATTAAATTCACAACAAAAACTTACAGAATAATAAAAACGAAAGTTACTGCTACTTGTCCGGAAAATCAATACTCATCTACTACATTGACTATTTTACTACTGAACAATAAACAAAGTTTGATGATGAACTATCAAAGTAGGTCTTCACATGATTTAACAGCAGATAACGGTTTTCCATATATAATTACTCAATAGTTTGACCGTTTTCCAAGGAAAAATATGTTCAATAAAAATATATTTCATTGTAGAATAGAATATGTACTTAACTTAACATAACAAATCAGTAAATGCATTGAATTTCTTTATATTTTAAATACAGATCGTTAAAATTTCAAAAGCCTTGTAATAAAACCAGGATTTTGCAGGAATGGAACCAATAATATTAATAACTAAATTGTTTATTAGATAAAATGCATGAACACAAAATAGTAACTAACTTGTTCCCTACCTAAAAATAATTGAAACATATATATATATATATATATATATATATATATATATATATATAACATGTAGTTTTTTCAAAAATATTTTTTGATTTGAGACTGAAAACTTTCAATAGTCTTAAAGTAGGAAATAATAAATAAAAACGAAATAACCTTCATTCTGGGGTTTCACAGTTAACGATTTTAGTTCGTAAGCAGACAAAACTACAAAACATAAGTACATATTAATAAATCTTCAACCAAAATCTTAAGATTCAATATAATTTCATTAACTTAAATGAAACAAATAGTAAGCAATGACTTTTTCTGTTTTGTATGGAAAATATAAAAAATATAAGCACCTGCTGTTAATTAATGATAAATAAGTAATACTCACATTTGTTAAATACTTTTCGCGGTGAATGAAGCTAAAATCTTGAACTTTACAAATTGAATTTACAACTTATCTTTACTATCGTGCTATAATAATCTTACACCAAACATTCTGAAAGTTCAGGGCTGCTAGATCTAACTATTTGTCTTGAATATTACAATCAGTACATTTCACATTTTTTGTTATCTTATTCAAATTATATAAAATATAAAAATTAAAAGAATCTTTAAATTGAATGTATAACATTAAAATTAATCAAATATTATCACAAATAAATTCATCAATTGATTGCAACATAATTCTTAATTTAGTTGACAAACCATATTTACAAAGCAATGAAAGTTGCAAACTTGCGAGAGCCCAATGAATGGCCATTATTATTTAATTTCAATTTTCCTGGGTTTTATTTCAATAGCATGACGATGTAGAATAACTTTAGGAAAGCGTTAAAATTTGTTACTTTTTAGTTTAATTTAATTCGTTTTTCATATTCGTCAATGCATCATACGATTTTCTCTCCAGGCAATCTGGCGATACTGTTACTATTATCTGTTTGGCATTGTGAGTATGGACGTAAATAATGCTTTTTTATTATATTTTATTTAATGAATGAACCAATATTATAAATAAATTTTAGCAATCTGCACTGAAGGTCCTCAATTGCTACTAAACAAACCAAAAATAAAGAAAATCGGTTGACAGACCGAGGAGAAAATGGTACCAAATCGTTTTGTCTTTGCCTATTTATATATACATGATTTTGTGCCTGGATCCTGAAGACTGTGGGAGTGACATAGGTTATATCAGATTCATGAGAAATCAACAAATTCGACTTTATATGGCAAAAAGTAGATTACAAATTTAATGCAGTCAAGTGCAGTCATAAGTTGGGTTTTTTTTATCTATTTTTTGATTATAATTCTACTTGAATACTCTCTTCGAGGTGTCAGTCCTTTGTACGCAAGACAATATATATATATATATATATATATATATATATATATATAATATATATATATTGTTTCTGGTTAGGGAACCTTCATCAGTTGCGTTCCCCACAATTGAATGTCCTCCTCCTCGTGACATTCTGTTCTAGGAGTTCCGGGAGAACAGCAATTACACGGAACGGCTCCAGATTCGGAACCTCTGTGTGCTATTTTTCTCGCAAATCCTAGATGTCGGTCATACATCTCGCGTGTTCAAATTTAACGAAATGTATCAAATACATAAAGAAATGTTTGAGAGGACATTCCATTGTGGGAAGCGCAACTGATGAAGGTTCCCTAAGCAGAAACAATATATATTATATATATTGTCTTGCATACAAAAGAATGACACCTCGAAGAGAGTATTCAATATCTTTGACAGGTGAAGTAACCTGAAAATTTTATCGTGACATTCTGTCCTAGGAGTTAAGGGAGAACAGCAATTACACGGAACGGCTCCAGATTCTCGGAACCTCTGTGTGCTATTTCTCTCGAAGATGTCGGTCTTACATCTCGCGTCTTCAAATATAATGCTACTTTCTTTTAAGTTACTGTTTGAATAAACACTGAAGGCGTCTAGGTTATTGGCCAAATTTGTACATTACCTTGGCAAGAAATTCAATATCCCCCTTTTCTCTGTACTTGTGAAAACTAAACATGCACAGGTCTCGCGTTGAACGATTCCAAGCCCTCACATGAGGTAACGGAATAAATGTTACTTTAATGCTACATATTGTTACTGGAATAGTTAAAGCAATTTTAATTTCCTCAATACCGCCGGGTAAAACGGAGTGGCTTGAGCCACTAGATCTGCGAAATATGTTTGTAAATTCCGCTTTATAGACTAAATAATAAGTCCGTCCCCCTGCGTCCCCCTACTTCCCCCTCCGGCCTCCTCCGTCCACCTCCTTCTCCTTCCTTTATCCTCCGTCTCCCTCCGTCCCCCTTTATCCCACTCCTTCCCCCTCCGTCCCCCTCCTTCACTTTCCATGCACCCACGTCCCTCTCCTACCCCCTCCGTGCCCCTCCGTCTCCCTACTTCCCCCTCCGTCCTCCTCCTTTCCTGTCCGTCCCTCTCCGCCCCCTCCTTCCTCCTCCGTTCCCTTCCCCTCTCCTCCTTCCCCCTACATCCCCCTACTTCCCCATCCGGCCTCCTCCTTCCCCCTTCCCTCTCCGGCCTCCTCCGTCCCTCTCCGTCCCCCTACTTCCCTTCCGTCCTCCTCCGGCTTCCTCCGTCCCTCTCCCCCCCCTCCGTCCCCTACGTCTCCCGAATTCCCCCTCCGGCCTCCTCCGTCCTCCTCAGTCCCTCTCTATCCTCCTCCGTCTTCCTCCTTCCCTCTACGTCCCCCTACGTCTCCCTACTTCATCCTCTGACCTCCTCCGTCCGACTCATTTCTCAGTGAATTGGAATTTTGTTGACTAATCAAAGTTCTGTATTTAATTTTATAACATTTTCAAATCATGAAATTAAGTAGAAGACCTCCCCAGAGCTACTGTTTATCTTCCGCTATCGATAAAAATTCTGATTTGTCTTATTTTCTCATATTTTCTGGTTGAAGCTGTATAAACGAAAATGCTTTATTGTGTATTGAAAAAAAGACTTTTTAGTGAAGAAATAACAGAATCTAATTATGGAATTAATATAGAACTTCTGACAAATTCTTCCACATTTTCAGATAGTTGATTTGATGTATACGTAAATCTTTTTTTTCACTACTCGAGGTTGCTTAAATTCAACATTCAGTTTCTCTCAAATTTTTTGAGCTTTCTCGAAAATGACCGCACACTCGATAGAGGCAAATAGAGACATTATCGCGGTGAGCATATCAGTTAATGTATTTACGTAATAATGTACTAGCTTTATATTCATCTTTACTTCTTGTAATTGATTGCATTTGGGTTCAAGTTTGGCAGAATGGGCAGCAATTATTAAAAGTGTCACAATTTATTTTGGAGTAGTTGTCATAGATAATAATGAACAAAAGACAGATAAATAAAATTCCAAAATTAGACTTAAGTCAACCTATTGGAAACATACGACGTGGTATTAATTAATTATTGATATAGTTTAATTTTCGATCAATAAATATGTAACTTAGTTTATAATGAACTGTTAGCACTTAATTATATTAATTTTTCGATCGATGTCTCTGCCACTTGTCTATTACTTATTAATCGTATTTGCCTTATCAAATGAATTAAATGAAAACATTTACACATCCAGAAATCATCAATGTATTAATGATAAACATCTTTATTAAATTACAAAATTGATAACGAAGACAGTAGAAACACCTTTATCTGATAAGATGTCTTTTAGTCTTATGTGTTTATTCTTCACACTTTTACTTGCAAGTGATTTGAAAATTGTGGAAAGAAATGAAATTGTTGAAAGTGAATTCAAGAAATTTACCGACCAATTGATGCTGATAGATACAGTTTCTCAAACAGTTTTTATAAATGCTTGCGTGCAAGAATGTGGAACAATAGCAAAATATTTTTTTATTAGGTTGACCAATCACGTAAAATTAATTGATAATATGAATGTCAGAAACCGAAAAAAACTACCCATAAGTCCACCAGACTATATAATTGTTTTTATCAGAAAAGCCAGTGATGTATTCCGAAATTTGGATAACATTCACAACTATATTTACTGGATTAATAGAGCACGTGTCCTGTTCATTATTTGCCAACCATTGGAAGATTGGCATTCAACAACACTAATGGTGGAAAGAATTTGGAGAAAAAATATTTTTAATTTCGTTTTGATTTTTATTACTGACAAACTTTATGTTCGATCTTACAACGAATTTGCTCCAAGAAGACATTTAGAATTCACAAATGTTACCAAAAATAACATTAATTTATTTCCAAATAAACTTCATGACGTGTGTGGATTCAAATTTCGCGTTGGACTACCATCTTTTTCTAGAATAAATGTATTGTCCAATAAAGTATATGAGGAACAAGTGTTAAAAGATTTCTTCAAATACATTAATGGGAGTATGGAAATTATTGTGCTAAAATTTCCAAATTTCAGGGATATGTCATCAGTTGATTTTATTTTTTCACGATACGTTCCAATGATAGATATTGTCGATGGTATGGAATTCGTGAGGCCGTTTCATAAAAATAGTTTTGTTTGTGTTGTACTCAAAGCCACCCTGATCCCACCTTATCAATATTTCTTTATGATATTTAAATTAGACACGGTATTAGTTTTTTGTGCTTTGCTTATCTTAGTGTCCATTATCGCTTCTTTGGATAGAACAGTTCAGTTCACAACAGCTTTTTTCGAAGCGTTTTGTTATTTGCTGGGAGGAAGTTTGCATTGTTTCACGAACAGATCGCACTGTACTAAAATAGTATATATAAGCTTTGTTACTTTTGGGTTATTAGTAGCTGTAATATTCCATACGTCACTGACTACAGTACTTCTTACCAAGAAATTTAACCAAGAAATTGATACAATACCTAAACTAATGGAGAGTAATTTAACCATATATGTTACCGAACAGTACCATCATTTGTTACCAAACGGCATTATAAACAGAACGATGCCTATTTCAGAAGATACGTTATACAATATGATTTGTAAGTGCATTCCCAATGGCTATATTGTATTGCAAAGTTTTTTATTGACAGCGTTAAAGGGAGAACAAGTCGAACATAAATCTAGCAATATTGCCAAACATTTTCACATAATGGAGGAGGAGATTATTCAAGGTTATACCACATACGTTTTCCCGAAGGAATCTCCTTATGTCGATCAAATTGCATACTTTTTTGGAATTTATGAAAGTGTAAAAGGCCAGTTTGTATTGCGGGACTGGAAGTATCGAAATCGAAATATTCTCCAGTTTGAGGGCTATCAATGGGGACATTGGAAAGGTATATTTTTGTTGCTTTTAATAGGATATGGGATATCATTTATTGCATTTGTTGGAGAAATTCTTGTCTACAAAAAATGTACTATTTGAATTTAACAATTTTAAATGATTAATGTTAAGATATATTTCTTTCACTAAAATACTAAATTACAAAATTTTAATTTGTTTATCACTTTTGAGTAATTATTATTAGCACTTATAAACTATGGTTAGTTTACAATGTTATATATGATTTAAACAATATATCTAAATTGTAAACCTATTGTGTTTTTTATATATATTCAGAAAAACATCGCAAACCTTTCACATTCTAAATAAGAATCCATTTTCAATGGCAATCAAAAATTATCATAAGGGAATATATAGAAATAAAAAAAATCGCAATCACACTCCTAACGTTGAGGTATAGAAATTAGGATGTACATTTTTACATTCCACAACTGAAAAGAAAATGTATCTTACAATATTGTTGTAGTAATTTTGATTATTATATATACGATTCAAGACAATATAACTTATAAACCTACTGTCTACTACTTACTTAAAAACCAACTCCTAACGTGAAGTCAGTAAATTCTAAGGCTAAGGCCAGACTGGTGGGATTTCAGGCCGCGTTTCGGCAGGAAAACAGGCAAAAATAATAGACAGGAGTGCAAATCAGCGAGGCCAGACGCGGCGTGAATTTCCACCCAACGGCTCTGTATCGGGCGCATCTTCATGGTTAGCCGGGGAAAGAGAGGATCGGTTCCATTTTCTGCGTTTCACGCTGTGTTGAGTGGCCACACTGGCAGAAAGTGTGGCCAGGGTAGAGCTGGATTTCAAGTGCGTGAAAAACTGCTGGTGTGACATACTATGCGAGAGCTCGAAAAAAAAAAAACGCTGCGTGAAAACCTGCCAGTCTGGCCTTAGCCTAAACCTAACGCTAAGAACATAGTCGTAAAAAGGTTCCCAAGAGTCCAATCAAACTGTAAGCTGTACAAAAAAGATAACTTGATGTAAATATAAATATTAATCTTGAGACGTTTTTTAGAATATCCACTAAATGGTGGGGAACAAAAAAATTCAGTAAGTTATACCTTATAACAATCATTTTACATCAGTTAATAGAGGAAACTTGAAGGCCTTTTAAAAAACAATATTTAAGAACAATTAACTTCTCCTACTAGTATACTAATAATATATATGGGATAAACGTTATGATTCTAACAACAAATTGGTAGCAATAAATTACTGAAACAACAAAAAACAGCAAAAGCATGTTTTATATTTTTTGCTTATATTATTAATAGTAATGAATGGATTGTAAGGAAACTCTTCAAAATGATCGTTTACGTGTTGGAACATTGTTCAACGAGGAAAGTAGAAAAAGTGGTAAACAGAGGATTGCTTTTTTCAAAAATCATATAGAGCACTTCAATTTGCCTACCTTGGATTGCCGTTACAAAACCGTGAAATTGGTATAAACTTGTCGTGAATTTTGCAATAAAGCAATACCTACTCATAAGCATTTTAATAAATTTTTATGACATTGTAATAAAAACCAAGATTTCCCGCTCCAACGATCGTGATCGGTTTTTAAAAATAGCTTGTAAATTCTTACTTACTTAAATTTTGCCAAAAGTATCTTCCGATAGTTCCTGGAATTGGCATTCGATACTTCGGGGAATACGAAATGTTTTGTCTTTCGACCCGAGGCCGGTGGCTACCGTTAATGGGAATTCGTCGAATTACCTTTGAAACACATGAAGAAAGTTTCCTGATGGCTCGTTGATCTTCTTGAAAATTCCGAGAAGAAATATATAAATACGGAGAGCGAACAGAAGCACTCATTCTGAATTCGACTGTCTTATAGCAAAAGCAGGTATTCAATATAAATTGTAAATAATTACGTGTGTACATAAAATTCGAGAAAACAAATTAGAGTGAGTTAGACTGTGTTTTTAGATAAATCCAAGAACTGAATCGAACACGAATATGAAAGTAAAAACATTACATTATCGATCTTGAAACTAATTAATCTTAATGTCATATTTCATCATTTTGTCGAACATCAATTCGAAATTCGAAATTGGTTATGAGTGTTTGAAAAAATACACTTTTACAGTTTTTTTCCGTCTTTCATGACGAAAAATTAGGATAAACAATTTGCTGTTAAATTTTACGTCACTTAATAATGTTTATTCTACTCGTAGACTACTTTTACAAAGGACAAAGTAAACAAATTCCATTATTAAATTTTATTTTAAATTCCATTATTGCACTGTTCATAAAGTCTATGTATTATTTTAGGCCACTTCAAAACTATTTTTTACTAATTTTACTTCAACTTTGCTATTTATTTTTCACATGGCCGAGCCCAAAAACCTTTTTATTTTGTCCAATAGCAGTTCCACTACAAATACAGTTAAGCTTACACTATAACCAACTCCAATAATTATAAAACATCCATAAAAATGTTCAGTGGTGAGAATTTTTTTTGAGTCATCTTTATCAATTTGTTTGGTAAAACCTAATTTTGATCTCTCGTAACAGAAATTGTGGTTCATGAAAATCATATAGTTTATGAGCTTCAAATATGGCGAACCCTTTCTTATCATGTAAGCAGTTGGCCCAACTGCGAAAGGATCTTCTAAAATTTTAAAGTTAACTTCAACTTTTTTCTTATTCAAATACATTAAGCAGATCTGAAAGAAATTCTTTGTTGCACAAACAACTTTATTTTGATCATTTTGGTCCAAAATTAGCCTGTTCATTTCCGCTCTTTCTACAATTTGCACCTTTTGAGGTAAGTGCGCCTGGAATACATTCGTAAGTAGAGGCCCAGTGATTATTCTTTTATCCGTATTCTTTAAATCTTCTATGGTACGTATTGTTCCTTGATACTTAATATTCATGATTTTTGTTAGAAGTGAAGTACTTATGTACATATTTAGAATTAATCCATAAGTAAACCAAAATAATAGTATCCAGTTCTTCTTTTTCCCCCGTAGTGTCATGGAAACACCTAAAATAATTCCAAAATAGTCGAACATTAAATGCAGAGCTTTCACCCTGCCAAAACTTAACTTGGAATGAATATACGCCATTATGAAAGGCAATATAAAAAAGAAAATCAAAGATTTGAAATTGAAGAAAGACAATATCAGTTTGTATGGAGTCATTATTTTGGTTTGGGGAATTAGTGCCACCAAGCTGTCCATTCTGCAAGGATAAGAGAACTCAATTTCATCCTTACTAACATCATCAACGAATTTTTCCATTATAAAAACATCACACTTTCCTGATTTTAAAAATGTTTTAATCTCAGAAGCATTATTCGCTAAGTAATAGTTAAGCGTGGCGTTAAATTTTTCTGCTACTAGTTCCATAAAAAAAATGTTGAAGCCTTTCCAGCTAGTGCCGTCTTTAATAAGTCTTGGAAAATCATCGTTCAGAACTATATTCAAACCATGGCCGTTCATGTTTAATAATTTATCTGGAAAGAGGTGTACATATGTAGCTGACACTTCAGTCATTTTGTTATTGGAACTAAAATTGTTATAAGTATAAAATTGTAGTTTTCCATAGCGATTTTTGAAGACGACGATAAAATCAAATATTTCTAAACTCCAGACCCCTTCCATGACTTCTCTGGGTATTTCAAAATCGGAGCTTTCGCATAACATAAAATAGAATTTAGCTCTTGTGTGATAAAATTTAGATTTTCGAGCTAATTCTAATTCTTCTAGAAACATATTGGTCTCAGGGATAAAAATGACTATAGCAACATTTTGAAAATACGGTATAGTCTCATCAATATCGGTCACAATGTACTTCGTAGATTGTACACTTTTCTTTAAAGCTGCAGCCAAGTTCATACATTTATAATACTTGGAACAACTGTAGCAGCAAAAGACTGCATATTTACAGTTATATTTAATAATTGAGCTCGTTAAAATCTTGCCAAGTTGTTTTTCATCATTATCCTCTATTTCAAGTAATTTTAAATAGTTGGCGACTGAAACTGAAATTAGTAGAAAAAAGATTGTTACAATAACTGTAACTTTTTTAGGTTGACGTAGCATTTTTAATGGAATGTGTTCGTATAATGCGCTTCTATAAATGTCAGAAAATATATGAAAAATTGATGTATGAATAATTTTTCATGTAGTTATTAGTGCTATGACGGCATTAAAAATACATTAAGCAAAAGCTATTATTATAAGTGTGAAGCAGTTATCACTGATGATTTTAGAACATTCACAATGAATAATAGAGTGGTTTTCTAAAATGGCAACAAAAGTAGATATGTATAAACACAACGTTTTGTACCCTAACACCAAAGTTTTATTTTTGCACTCAACGCACGTTTCAATAGCGAAGCTGTCATCATCATGGAGTCAACCAAAACTGAAAAATTTAAAATACATAAAACTTAAAAACTATCGGTAAATTAGTGGGGAAAACTCAACATGCTAATTCACTAATCACTAAGTACATGACCCTTCAACAAAATATATGTAATTAAATTAATAAATACTTAAGTTCTTAATAAACAAATTTCTGCCGATACTTATATAATAAATAATACAATGTACTATTTGGTATTGGGCCCTTGTCGGAATTCATAAGGACATTATTTTTAAATAACATTTTTAAATAACATTATGCTTTCATACGAGTCCAATTCCTTACAATTATTGACTTGTCTAACTAATCGTAACGAATTTAAATCTATAGAGTGACTATTTTCCAAATCATGATGTGCTGCACTAGATTTATCAGATCTCCCGTACTTTATATTTGCAAAATGTTCCTTAAATCGGGTTCTAATAGATCTACGTGTTTGACCATAATATTTCAGATCACAGTCATTACATTTGAATATTAACGACTTTTCGAAATCGTTAAGTTTATCTTTGGGATTGCCCAATAGTTTTTGCAAAGTTTTCATTGTTCTATATACTACCGTTATACCAAGTTCCCTAAAAATTCTTTTAAAGCCCTTAGAATAATGCTTTTATGGGACAGAGGTAAACTTGTATTCTTGTTTTTCGTTTCGAAAAGTTGACACTTCATTTATTCTCAGCCCAAGTTGTTTCTTTCTTCTTTACCTTATCTACAATACTTCCTGGATAACCATTACATGTAACTATTTCCTTAATTGTTTTATTTTCTCTCTCAAACCTCTAGTAGGAAAGAAGGAATGTCAATAAACGATATACAAGGAAACTGATCCCCGTCAATGTGTGTTGTTGACAGTGAAAATAATTCTTTTCACTGTCAACAATAATCATTATATTCAGGGCTTTAAAATAATTTTTAGGGTACTTGGTATAACGGTAGTATATAGAACAATGAAAAATTTACAAAAACTGTTTTTTGAATAATATTTGTGGCATATTTTTCAATGTACTTGTTGGGAAATAACACCACAGTGACGAAAATTGCTGTACCTATATTCCAAGCGTTTCGGGGTCCAGGTCAGACCCGTTGTCAACCAACATCAAACTTCACCAAGCAACACTAACTCCCAAGATAATCACATTAATACAATAACTATACCATACATACAGGGCCTATCAGAAAGACTAAAAAGAGTGGGAAACAGATATAATATCGAAACATAATTTAAAACAAGTAATACACTAAAATCAATTATATCAATAACCAAACCAAAAAACATAACTCAAAATACAAAAAATTGCATTTATAAAATCCCTTTGAATATAATAACTTATATATTGGAGAAACCTCTAGACCTCTAAATGTTCGAATAATCGAACACATAAAAAACGACTGTTTGAAAAATTCTAAATTTTTGAACATGCTTGGGACTTTGGTTATAAAATACAGTTTCAAAATTTAGTTATATTTCACAAAGAAGAACACAACACCAAAAGAAAACTGTCTGCTTTAATTTTGTTAAATGAAAACGATTGTATCGCTACTACTTCCGCAGAATTCAATCGTTCCTGGTTGCCGATGATTAAGGAAGAAATTGCTAATGGTCATGTCCTTGTGAATATCCGAATATTGGGATAGTTTTACATATTTAGGCATAATTGTAAATATTTCAGTTTTGGTTTACTCCATAATCATGACAGCTTCGTTGTTAAAATGTACGTTCAGTGCAAACTTAAAAGTTTGTTGTTAGGGTACAAAACTTTGTGTTTATAGATCTGTGACACATCAAAGATTCTACAGTTTTTCCAGTAAAAGTAGATATGCTTATCTTCACCACATTAGCAACATGAACAATGCTTGTGATAAACGCAACATTGATCCAACATTCCTAACTCAATCCCACTTATCACTTTAAAGTAAAAATCAAGCTTATGTAGGGTTATATATACCGGGTGGACAAAGAAACAGTCATGACGTTAGAAGTAAAAGCACTTATTCACATTTAATTTATTTCATTGTCGTATCTCGAAGAGTTCTTTCTGTTACTAAACTTTATTTTACTATATATGGTTTTACTGCAGAAAGAATACTGATGCTTGAACTATAATTTGAAAATGGTAGATGTGTTAATAACATAGTCCCAAAATAGAAACAAATCCTGATCGGATTATACCAGTATAACTCTTTGTATGTGAGGTCACTGAGCCCGTATCCCAGGCCTTTTCAGGTCATGGTCAAGGTCACTTCAAAGTTAACCCCAGAAAAATCACTGGGGAAAGGGCAACCAAACTTAATACATGATTTTTGGGTCGTTAAGTGCGAATCTGAGGTACTTGTGGCAAGGTCACAGTAAAAGTCATTCTAAGGAGAAAAATCCACTATAGCCGAGAAAGCCAAAGTAATTTTTTTTTGGTTCGCTGGTTTCTTTTTGTTACTACGTGGTCAATTTCAATGTCTTTTTGAGGTTAAATTGAGTAACTACTAAATGGAGTTTAGTGAGAATACTCTTTTGAGGTTTTATTGGGGTGTCATTTGATCTTGATGTATCGGAGTCAATCAATATTTTATAACTAGTACTTAATGCAACTTTTATATGTACACTATCTGAATATCTCGGCATGAATGGACATAAAATATTGTAATGTTTTTATTTACACACTCGGTTTTTTTTACTATACGGCAGTCGAATACAGAATGAATGCTTCCTCAGCTCTCGGTATTATAAATTTATTCCCGGAATTCTTCGAGAACTTTATCAAAGCAAGCCGCCTACCTCGATTCGCCAAACGAACAACATTTCGGATTCCCCGAAATATGGAATGAATGCTGTTTCTACGAATTATCGGATGAATTCCCGTCAGAGTAACATTACTTCCTTCATTCTTTATTGCCCAGAAAACTGGGAATACTTTCTGTTTGTGGTAAGTTCTAAACTATGTGATGGTAGATTATTTGGAAAATATAATATAAACTGTATTATAATATTGGCTTTCTTTCTGCATTCAGTTATAACACATTCCAATCTTCTAAAACCCAAATTGATAAAAAAATATTATAATAAATATTATAATTTAATATATAACTATCATTAAATTGATTTTAAGTTTTTGGAGGTCAGTTAATGTGAATTTATTCAACATAATGTTTTAAAACTACTCTCTTCACTATTGTCAAAGTTAATAATATGGTTTAATTATTGTATCCATAAATTAGTGTTATTATTCTAAAATTAAATATAAAAACAAAAGATGTGTGTGTGTCCGTGCGTGTGTGATGGTTTCGTACAAAAATCGAATGAAGCATATGTCACTATTTTTTAGTATATTTTCATAGGAATTTTTTTTATATACACCTTAATTAAAGGTATCTATTTTTTATTACTTAACAATACAAACGTAGATTTATTAGGAGTTATATACTTCTTGCATTCATATGCAACATGCAAAAAATTATTCGCTCGGGATAGTTAGTCCTTAAGTAGATGTTAAATCTAATATCTGTAGGCTTCTTTTTTCTTTTTTTTGTCATTTCCGCGTCATTTGGTCCACTTGTAGTTGTATTTTATCACATTTCTTAATATCGGATAAAGTTATACTTTACTCCAAAATGCGGTCTATTTTCCCTCAAATGTTAGTTTAGGATAATCACGGAGACTATCTTGAGAAGTAGATTACATTCTGTGCGACTTCGATAATTTAGTACAACCTAATGTTATATTATTACAAACTTGGGTATCCATAAATTGTCGTTCTCAATTTTCAAATATTGCATTTTAGGTCCTCCAACTTTTTCTTCCTGTGATAATTATTTAATGTCACTCAGACTTAGCGGTGACCTGTTTTTCCTGTATAAAATGAATGTCAAAGCTGTTTTATTTTGCTTAAATTATAAAATTTTACACAAAACGCATTAAAATAAACTTAAAATAGGACATACGCTCCCAAAGTTTTTTGGCGCGAGATAACTTATAACTACTTCATCTCTAAATAAAAATTTACTTATATAAAATGTTTGTGAAAAAATTAACGAGTGGCTTCCACGAAATCCAGTACCATATTTTTAGGAAAAAATGTTGCTAAATATACAAAATTATTTACAAGTTACGTTTACGACGAGTTGCAAATGATTCTCGACGTATTTTTGCGTCATTTTTAGTTCGTATATAAACCCAAAAAAGCGGTGTATTTATTTTCTTTCGACGTTACCAACTAATTTTTATTCAAATTCATGAAAACAAGTAACTACGGTTTTTACTGAACCACAATTAAAAAATTAAACACAAGATGGTGCGAAGTTTGGCAAAAACACTTCACTAGCGTATTGACACCGAAAATAATTTTTCTAAAAAAGTAATAATATAATTTTATTTCAGGCTGCACAACTTTGCTATAGTTTAATTACTATGTCAATGAACATAAATGATTAATATTATTTCAAAGACTATTTTGGTTGCAATTTTGGGCTTTTGTGTGGTTTTGTATTAAGAGAAAAATAAATGCATTATTAATCTAATTCTAAATATTAATTCTCTTTCCCACTTCCTTTCTCTGATTCCTTCTTACATAAAAGGTTTTACAGAAAACAGTCTGGAGATTCATTATCCAAAAATAAATAAAGAACTTTATATCGTCGTAGGTTCGAGAAATGTTTTTCGTGATAAAGTGTGTTAAACAATAATGTACACTGTGAACTTTTTTAAATTTTTATGAATAACGTACTGATAATATATCGTTTTGTCCTTGAATTATGTTCGTAAATAACTTCGATTTCGAAAGAAAAATAAAACAATCATTCGACCAATTGTGTCTGTAAAATAACAAAATTCCATTTGTTTTTCATATACAGGGTGTAGCAGAAGTACCTGTACCTCCCCCCATGTAACTTCCTATTTACGTATTTTCTGAGAAAACCTTCGAGAAAAAATTCAGTGGTGACCTTGTCCTTGACCCCAAGGTAATTTTTAAAGGTCACTTCAAGATCAACATTCTTTTTTTAAAAGGAAACGCTTATTTTTAATGCCGGAATTAGAAAGAGGGGAAAATTTTACATTTGGGTGTGTATTTGAAGTTGGGGTCTAATAAGTGACCTTGAAATTCATTTCAAGAGCAATCGTTATATGCAGCGAATAATGTCACTTAGCTTTGAAAGAAGGTGGGGTTCCACCGACTGTCAGCGACTACATGATCTTCAGAAAGGCTTTCCTCTATTCGCAACTTGAGGACGCGCTGTGTAGTTTTGTTTTGTTGATGGAGCCCCTCTGAACAGTTTTTTTATTTATTTTTTTTTAAATTTTTTGTCTTTTGTTTTCTTTTATTTTATGATTATATATATATATATATATATATATATATATATATATATATATATATATATATATAAATTGCTGTTTAAAGTGTTTGAAGCCAGTTCGTGGATATTTATCATTATTTTTGATCTATAAAGAATATCTTCAAAGTTATTACCCTCAGCAAAAAAAAGAAAGTAAACAAATAAAGGAATTAAAAATGAAATATTTGCGTTGCAAATAGCGTTTGACCTTGAAATGACCTTGAGAGGTCACTTAGACCCCAAGGTCAAATACATACCTAAATGTAAATTTTTCCGCTCTTTCTGATTCCGGAAAAAATAAGGGATTCCATTTAAAAAAAGTTGACCTTGAAATGACTTTTAAAAATGATCTTTCGGTAAAGGACAAGGTCATTGAATTTCTGAGTCAAAACTGAACAATCTTTCTATGATTACCAATAGCTCAGGTCATTTACAGAGAAGAAGACCATTTTGTGACGAAAACAAAAACAAAATGAGCTACTCCACGCTCTACTGCGTTAATGGAACCTTTACTCGAAATGACAAAGAATATATAGTTGGACAATATGACCGGTTGTACTATTTTCTCAGAAATCAACCAACATCGATCGATGTTCGTATCCGCAATATTGTCGCTCCCCTTCCCTTGACCGCCTTAGTCCATTTCTTACGTTACGCATGGGTTACCATTGTGTCCAGTTCGTGGGACGATTGAAAATTACGTCATGTGATATTATTTTTGGTAAATTTCACTGTTTTTGGTTATATAGAATGGGAAAATGGGTTCAGTAAAAGCTTCCAAATTGTACAAAGTACACCGAACGACTTTAAGATGGTTGGCTACTACCGGCAGATGTGGCGACTTGTGCAAAATTGAGTAGAAAGCCCAATTTACCACAAGAACTAGAGAAACCAGTAGTACAGTAAAAGCTTCCAAATTGTACAAAGTACACCGAACGACTTTAAGATGGTTGGCTACTACCGGCCGATGTGGCGACTTGTGCAAAATTGAGTAGAAAGCCCAATTTACCACAAGAACTAGAGAAACCAGTAGTACAGTATGTGTTAGCAACGGGAGCTAAGTTGTTCGGTTTAGTACGAAAAGATGTCATGCGTTTAACCTATCAGCTGGCAGTCAAAAACAATATCCATAATTTTTCAACAAAAAATGAAATCTTCGGTAAAGATTGGCTAAAATCTTTTATGAAAAGGTATCGACAACTTTCTTTTAGCCGCCCAATGGGAATTTCATTTGCCAGGGCCAAGGGATTTAAGAAAGATAATTTTTGTAATGTGGTATAAGTGTTGTTTCATCACAAATGCCCCAAGTTTTTACTCAAAAAGGGAAACGGCAAATTTGATCTTTAACATCTGCTGAGAGCTGTAGTTCCCATTGCGAGGTTGCCACAGCCGTGGACTTAAGGACATCAGAACTTTATATCGCCATTCGAATTATCTCCAATCCCAAAAATAGCACCCATAAATTCTACTAACCGAGGCAGGAAAGCTAAGTCGACATTGCTTACTTCAATTCAATACAAAAACGGACGTTCCGTTTCCACTTCTGAGCATTCTTCGTAAGCCCATGATTTACAACTAAGGCATTAAATCCAAGGTTCTCTTCTATTATCCATAGAATACTGATCCTCACAATACAAACACTTTGCATCAGAAACATTGCTCCCATCTGGACTTTCATCAGAATTGTCGTCGTAAAAAGGTTCACTTTCTTCGTCCGAACTAGACATTTGTAACTCCTTAGATTTGGAATTTGGTCTTTTTACCGTTCCTCATTCGTTTTTTGCCTTTGTCCATAGACTTTTCAGTTTTGTCTTCTTTCTTTTTTAATGAGTCTTACAATTCATTTTTGTATTGAAATGAAGTAAGCAATGTCGACTTACCAGCTTTTCTGCCTCGGTTAGTAGAATTTCTGGGTGCTATTTTTGGAAGTGGAAACGGAACGTCCGTTTTCACTTCTGAGCATTCTTTTGCGAATTTTGTTCTGCAAAGTAATCCAAGGTTTATTTATTTTAGTTTTTGATTTTGTTATGGTGGACAATATGGCTCACTTCATTTGTTGGCAGTATTTCTTTAAGCCATCTACTATATTTAAATTTTATCAATTATTTAAAATTAAACAAAGTTTATTGACGTTATATTTCGAAGTTAATAACCTTAAATTTAAATTTGAATGATTACTATTAGGTTCAAGAGTCTGATTTAACCAATAAAGGCTGTTTGCTCTCATAAATTTCGAGTTTTACTTCCAAAAAGGCTTAAAGTGTACCAAATTTCCCGAAGTTACTCTATATGTTTTTTCATTGTATACTTAACAAATTCTTATTAACTGAAAGGGCAGGTGGTTTCATACCCAATTAAAGTTCTAAAACGAAATACTGGTAGTTTATGCAAGATTTCAATCAAATCTATGGAAGACCTGTTTTTTTAAAGGGCCATATCTATATAAAAAATAGGTATTGAAAATATTTGGCCATTCCAAACGGATCCTGATGGGCAAGTTTCGAGAAATTGCTGAGGGATGATACATTAATCTCATAATAAATTATCTTATTGCATATTTATATTTCTAACATGATAGGGATTTATGAAATAAATTTTGCAAAATGGAATATCAAAACTCCATGTAGACACTGGTGATAATGAAGAAGCAATCATTTTTAATACGCAAAAGGCGTAGGCTGTTGTAAAAGATTTTTCCATTTCTTAATGATGCAATAAAATATTAGATTTAATCACATTTGGAAGTTAATAATAATAAAAAAAGATGTCAATCGTTCATTAGTTGATATATATATATATATATATATATATATATATATATATATATATATATATTTGTTTTTAATGTTTCGCGGGCTCTAAATGTTTCCGGTAAACCACCCAAAAGGAACCTATTTATAGAAGAAAATGAAGCCTTGAAACAACTTCGCCTCAACAAGGACATTGTCATTCTACCTGCTGATAAAGGAAATGCGACTTTAATTTTAGATACAGCGCATTATTCAAACAAAATTCAAACATTTCTACAAGATCCAGCATATAAACAAATTAGTACTGACCAACAACTTATCTGGAGAAAACAACCAAGGCCAAAATCCAAGAAAGTAGGATCGACAAAAATCTCCAACTGCACCTCATTCCGCGTAAAAAGTCATCGAGATGTCCGAAATTCTATGGGTTGCCAAAAGTACATAAAGAAGGTGCACCTTTGAGGCCAACAGTAAGCTCAATTGGATCCCCAACACAACCCCTAGCCAAATATCTAGCCCAACAACTTCAACCGTTTGCAGAAGGGGCAGACTCATATGTCAAAAATTCGACACATTTCATCGAAATACTTAGAAAAACGGTTTTACAACCTGAATGTCTTCTTGTCAGTTTTGACGTAGTGTCCCTTTTCACCAACATCCCTATCAACGAAGACTTGTATATCATAATGGAAAAATACAAACCACCTCAACACCTTGTAGACTTAACAAGGCATTGCCTGATGAACACCTATTTTGTTTACGAGAACCAACGATACAAACAAGTGGAAGGAGCTTCAATGGGATCGCCACTCTCACCAGTTATAGCAAACCTTTTTATGGAGAGCTTTGAGGAGTTGGCACTAAGAACAACAATTCTTAAACCCAGTTTATGGTTGCGATATGTGGATGATACATTTGTGATTTGGCCTCATGGGAGCGAACACCTCCATACTTTTTTATACCATCTTAATGCCACGGAGACACAATATCGATACTATTTTCAATACAGACAGAAAAATAAGCACGGTGTTGAGGACTCCGAAGACGAGGATCCCTTTAGAACAACAGGGAGTGTAGGAGATTCCATGTGCAGACTGTCATAAAACCTATGTGGGGCAAACTAATAGAAGAATTCGCTGTAAGAAAGCAGGAAAAAACAACAATTGAACTAGCGAAGAGGTCTCACAGTCTAAACGCACGCAATGAAATTCAGAACTTATCGAATTGTTGGAAAATTCTATTAAACACCGTACCGGCCCGGACCCGTCCAATAACAACTCAACCGGAAATAACAAATCAGCAGGCGGGAGGCGTGCCCACTGAGCGCGCAGGGCCAATCACACGCAGCCATTCACGGTGCCAACCGATAGGCGGCGAGCCGCGACTATATAACACCGTGCGCGCTCCTGAAAATCTCAGTATTCGAGTAACTAGAAGCGAAAGCAGAAGGCTACTAGAATTATGCGAACCGACCTGAAGAGGGCAGATGTGACTCTGCCGAAACGTAGTCATTTAACCATCGATCCCGGCAGGGATCAGTTATCAACTACGCGGACGAATTCCCGGAAACCATCTAATACATTTAGTGCCCGCGAGAACTTAAAAACAAATATACAGGGTGTAAACGGTTTGAGTGCAAAGATTTTGAAGAACAATACTTCAGGTAAGAACAAATCAAAAAGCTTTATAACATTTTCTAAAATAAACTATAGTTTTGCCAAAAAGAACACATAAAGTTAGATTTTATGTAGCCCCTGCTACAGTGAATAATACAATAATTTCGATTTCAAAATGTCGGTAAATCTAAATATGTAAATAGTCAATAGCTTATACATCTTTAATAGCCACATTAAAAATGAAAATTGATTATTTAAACTCGAAATATGCTTTTATAATTTAGTGTAAGTTTCTCCGAATAGATATGGCAACGTGGCATAGAGACCAACTTATTTACTACATTTTTTACTTTAACGACGACTGAGAGTTACGATTGTTTTTTGCGATTTCGATTCTTGTAAATAAGAATAGATAAACGGTAAAGTGATTTGAATGATATCTATTTGATGTAGACTTCGTGGTTTGCTTTCCATTTAATATATTTTTTAAATAAATAAAATCGGTTGTGATTAGTGTGTAAGTTCGAAAATTAAGAATAGTGCGACAGTATTTATTTGTGATAAATAATGGCCGATTATACAATTAGGGAAAGACATGACATGCTCTTAATTTATGGGGAAAGCAGACGTAATTGCAGAATAGCAAGAATGTTATACAGGGAAAGGTTTCCAAACAGACGCCTGCCCAATGATAGGACATTCGTAGCTGTTTCGCAGAGGCTTCTGGAAACAGGTAGTGTAATACCACAAATAAACAATCGCGGACCACAGCGACATAATCGTATCTTAGCTGCTGAGGATCAAATACTAGACCTTATCGACATCAACCCATATCGTAGCACACGGAGTATTGGAAGTGAGCTGCAAATTTCTCACACTGTTGTTCATAGAACATTACCGGAACAATTGCTCTATCCATATCACATGCAGCGAATTCAAGGGCTTTCAATTGATGATTTTCAACCAAGATTCAATTTCTGTTGTTGGTTCCTCAGAAAACGTCGACAATTTCATAATTTTGTGAACAATATTTTAACAACAGATGAAACAAGTTTTAATAGGAATGGTATAATAAATTTTCATAATACGCTTTCGTGGTCTGAGTTAAATCCGCACGAAATACGCCAGTCAGTATTTCAACACCAATTCTCAGTTAACGTGTGGGCTGGAATAGTTGGTGAATACTTGGTTGGGCCATTTATACTGCCTGCAAGTTTAACAGGTGAGAATTACCTTTATTTTTTGAACAACACGCTACCAGATTTGTTAGATGAAGTGAACCTACAAACACGTTCCAATATGTGGTACTTACATGACGGAGCACCTGCCCACGCAAGTCATCTAGTTGTCGACTTCTTAAATAGAACATTTCCCCGTTGTTGGAATGGTCGAAACGGACATATACGTTGGCCAGCAAGATCTCCTGATCTCAATCCTTTAGATTTCTACTTATAGGGACACATGAAAAGTAAGGTTTACAGACTCCAATTATTGACGAGAATGACCTTAGACAACGCATTTTTGACGCTGCTGACGAAATCCGAAATATTCCAGGAATTTTTTTCGCATACGTGAAAATTGGATTAAATGGTGTCGTGCTTGTGTCGACAGTAATGGTGGGCATTTTGAACATTTGCTGTGAATAATCCGTTGTTTCAACTCAGTTCTATCATTATAATAAATTTGGTAAGTAGGATTACATATTTACTTGTCTAATATAAATAATATTAATTAAATCAGTAATAATGACTCTTCGAATAATTTAACTGTTAAAAAACTACATATACAGATCTCTTCAGTTGCATATCATATTTACCCAACTTTGTATAATTGTATAAAAGAAACCGGTAAATACGAATTCTAATTGCAATACCTTGTATTAAAAACGTAAATATTTTCAACAAAATATTTCTTACATTTTTATTTAATTCTAAGGTCAATATCATCAGTCAATACAAAAACACAGGTGATTTATGGTCACCTCACTGACCTACATAATATAAATAAAATTGCTTATGCCATTACATCATATTGTGATGATGCAGTATTCGCTTATTTTCAGATAAGTAATTTAATATTGTTTAATCATCTTTGTGCATATTGTTTTGTTATTCTAAAGTTATTCTGATATGAACATTCAACTAGATAAGACATATTTTTGTATTCTTAATTATATTCAAATATTTTAACTTTGAAAGTAGAAAGACTTTGTTCTTAGTAGGAAACAAAAGTTTTTTAAAAACTAAATATTTGTACCAACAAATATAAGTGGTGTTTATTTTTTTGTCGGCGTAGTCATTCCTTTATTATTCGCGCTAAGAGTGAATCTGCTTCGAACGCGAGCGACGTTGCCGGATTGACAATAATTTACATAATATGTTTTAGGGTATAAGAGTTTTTTTGTTTAATTTGGTGTATACTACCTCCACCTAAAATATTGGCACTCAAACTATTTACACTCTGTATATAATTCCACTCCACCCTATGTACCAACCATCCTGTACATACGACTGCCCAAGGGCAAGCATACATTTGTTAGCTGCCTTCTGTAAACTATAGGACGGAGTAGAATATTATTATTAAATAATTAAATTATTTCATTTTTCACATTTTATATTATCGCCCTGTGTAACATTAATTCCTCTCCACACTTTATGCAACTTCTTATGTGCTATAAAATAAATAATTTTTTAATCACACTGTATAAATGTAATTCAATTTCAGCATATATTTAAACCTTCCTGCATATGATTTGTTTACGACCACATCGTGTAACAGTTTTTTAATCAACCTATATAACTTTAATTTCACATTTTTTTCAACATTTTTATACCACCAATCGTCCACTCCACCCTATATGCCATACATCCTGTATATATAGCTAAACAGCCTATCTTATATTTCAATCATCATATAAATGCAACTCCTTCTATCACTTAACTTTGTGATTTTGTTTGCTATAACTAAACATCCTGTGTATAAACCCACCAAATAGCAATTTAGATTCACATGTGTTGTCACTGAATTTTCTATTAGGCCGGGAGAATGTGACAACCAAAAACATCGTCTTCGCAAAATGGAAAAATTTTTATTTAAATAGGTATTTGCCGGGTATACAAACAAAACGAGCTTGGTACTCATTGATTTAAGGAGTCGAAAATACTATGCTTTACTTCCTATATGCTTGAGATGTAAACAGAAAATTTTCAAATTCGCAATTAAAACTTCCAGTGCCTAAAATTCCCGCACTATTACGTTGGAATTAAAATATTTATGAAGAAATGTCCGTTGTCATTTCGATGAAATTTTTGATAAGAATTTTGGAATTTTCGGAAATTGGCTGCAAAACTGCAAGTTGCACGTCGCAGAAAAGTATACGAGATCACCTAGGGATCTTCCTTAATAGATTAAACGTTAGAAAACTATACACATCTATAAGGAGTTTTCGAAAAATCGACCAATATGTTAGTAATTTGGTCGATTTCCATGCACGAATGTGTTCATTCACAAATTTCTTCACTTTACCGATAAAATTCTTTTCCCGAATTTGAAGTTTCACCAATCCGGTAATATACTCTATAAAACAAGACCATATTCATACAAAACGGTGCACCACAGGAGAAGAATTCAGGTAACATACATACAAAAAATAAATAAAAAAATACGCGACGAATTGATAACCTCCTCCTTTTTGGAAGTCGGTTAAAAAAAGTTTACATTCACCAAACATTACCAAATTTTAAACTCTTATCGGAAACTTTGATATTTTGGGGTGAAGAGTTCGTGACCTTAAACACTATCAGCCATTACCTTGAAAGTAACGATATCCGGGCGGTAACTTAATTAAATATAAAGAACGAATTTTTTGAAAAATGTAATTTTTAGTTGCATTTGAATAAAAATCAGAAGTCGTGTGAGGATAAAGTTTTGTGTTTATATACCTGTTATATACCAAAAGTTCCACTTAAAATGGTGTGTAAGTAATAGGTCCAACTCACAATCTTTGTAAAGTATATTTTTATTCCCAAAATTTTTTTGACAAGCTGAACTCACTTGTATACCTCGTTGGAATGCAATTGTGAATAATTAATAAATCTTATAATAGTAGTGCTAATCAGGAGATCCTTTGGCTGTTTTGTTTTAAACTCTTATAACGCTATGGTCTATAGGCCTTAATAAGCAAGAAAATTCAAAGTACATGTTAAGTAAATTATTGTCAATGTGGCAACGTTGCGCTAAAAATTCACTTGTAACGTGAATAATAAAGGGATGATTCACACAAAAAAATTAACACCTGATTTATGTCATTTCTCCAAGAAAAACAATTTTTAAAAACAATTTTATTTTGAAAATTACAAAATGCGTCTACACTACATGAAAGTTTAAACAGAAGTCCCGTTAAAATGAATTAGCTCGACGTCGATTCGCTGGGATGCTGACTTGGCGGCAGGTGTTCTCTTATCTCTTGTCTCGACTGCAAAATGTGGGTATGTAACTCCTCCACCCTTAAGATGAGAAAATAAGGGAGTTATTTTCGATTGGTTGGTCCACCATCTCTTGTGGTTGTTCTCTGGTTTGGCTGCTTCTTCTGAGGGCTCGAATTTTCTCAAACAGTTTACATCTCTTGAAAATATAAAATATGAGGGTTGAAATAATAATCAAAGTAATAAATGTGCCAAATATTGGGGTTGATACATTTCCCTGTGGATCTTCTAGATGGATTGGCTGTGTTTGCCTTGCAATTTCACTAATTTTTTGGATTTCTTCAAAGTCCAGTCTTGCTAACGTTGCAATTTTCGAAGTTTTCAATTTTCCAAAATTGGTAATTTTGATTTTGGGCAAAATCATTACTTTTCCATTTATTGTATGCTTATCATTAATGAATTTCTTGTTATTGATGATTACTTCACATTTTTCAGGGAATTTGATGAGGGTTGGTTTTTCAATTTCGAAATACTGGTCTGCTTTGCATTTTGAAAACACTCTGTCTCGGATTTTTGGAATTATTAACACTGTGTTCGTTGTAACTTGGATTGTAAGGGCTTCTTGAGTCTGGACTTCAAGGGCTTGGCAGCTACTGGTAGTTTTACCATTAAAAAGTTCAAGTGTGCAATTGTCTTCGGGTAGAAATGTTTCAGGACAATAATATGTGTTTTCCAATGAAGGACATTCTTCTTTCTCGAACTGTACTTTGGAATTACTTCCTCGTGCCAGGAAGGGATATTTAGGAACAAATACAAGGTTTTCATGAATTATTGGGTAAAGGTGATAAAGTGAAAGGCTTTCTAATCGCAATATTGGAACGTGGATCGCAAATATTAATTTTGAATTTGATACTGTTACCTGCGTTCCTAAGAACTGATAATAACTTAAAATGTTTTTGAAATTTGGAATACTATTTTTATCATAGATTTCTTCTAAGTATTTTAGTATTTCTAAAAGTTCGTGAGTCGAAGTTATTGAATTGTGCATAGCATTTAATTTCGAGAATGTTACAGCATTTTCAATATTGTCAATAAATGTTATCATATTTTGACAATCTAATATTATTTGAGACATTGTACTCTGAAAGCTGAGAAATTCTGAAATATTGGTGATCTTTTCAGATACTGCTGCCTGAAATCTTTCTAAATGATATTTGAGCTTTTCCTGATTATCGAAAACTTTTTCGATTGTTTTATTATAATTATCAATTAGATTTTGAGACAAAGATATTTGTAAATTAAGTTGTTCAGCAATATTTGCTTGATTTTTCTCTAAAATTTGAATAGCATGATTGTATCGTTTTTCATCATCGGCGTCAAGTGTACCAAATAGCCATTTACTAATTTTTCCAATTCCGTCGAAATATCCTCTTTTTATTCTGATGTGAGGGTAAAGATTTTGAAATTTGTTTTCTATTTCATTAATAAGAAATTCTGCTCTTATAAAAATTCCTTCTGCTAAACCATGATAAGATATGGGGTTAGTAGCGTTTATTTTATTTATGTTATTTCTAACTAAATTAAATGAACTTTGTAAAATAGTAAGCTGATTAATGATGCTTTCTAAATCTAAATAGTGCAAGAATGTATGTTTATTATAGATAAGTTTAGAGTTTCCTAACATAATTGGTAGGATGGGATTTTCAATTCTGGACATCTGTATGTCTTCCAGAGTCGTTGTTTGTGGCACATGAAGAAGGGCCAGGATCGTGAGGAATATGGATATTTTCATCTTGTTGTACCTGCAAAGAAATGTTCTTTTGAACTTTAGGGTTTTTGCAAATGTTTTTATGATAAGTTCCACGATCTGTAATCACTTTCTTGTCTGTTTGTTTGACAATTTTCGCCTTCTTAAATTTAGGTAATTTTTTATCTCTAAATTTAGTTCGTATATATACCGATTTTTCTTTGTCAAAGTTGGGGGGTTCGTTTCTATTTTCATTACGCTTTGTGATTATTTGTTCTTTGATTTGCGCGTTTCGTCGTTCAATATCATTATAAAGTTTTTTTGTCGTTTCTTTATGATTTTGTACATAGTGGGAAATTATGAGATTGTCAGTAAGGTCAAAAGGGTTTGCGTTGTTTATATGACCTTTAATTACTTCAAATGGGGTGAATTTAGTCACAGTGTGGATGGAATTGTTATATCCTAAGACAGCTTGTCTCATTATTTGTTGTGCGGTTAAATTTTTATTATCTTCTTTTAAACATCTATAAAGTTCAATGATCGTAGAGTGAAAGCGTTCAACTGGTGAATTCGAGTTACTGTTTTTGGGAGTAGTATAGTGTAATTCGATTCTATGCAATTTACAAAAGTTTTCTAAATCGAAGTTTTTGAATTCGGTACCACAATCAGTTGTTATTTTTTGGGGTAGACCATGATGGCTGACAAAAATTAATAAGTTGTCTACGACTGAAGTTCCTGTGAGAGTTTTTAAGAAATAGGCTTGTCCGTACCGAGAAAATGTATCTATTATAGTCAGATAATTTTCGTTCGAGATTTTAAATGTGTCGATATGAATGTGTTCAAATGGTTTAGAGCTGGTGGGCGTTAAGTTAAATTTAATTATTGGAGGGTTTCGGTCATATTTATTTTTCTGACAAGTTTCGCAATTGTTAACGAATTGTTCGATATCTTCATTCATTTTGGGCCAATAATATCTAGACGATAGGGATTGCTTCATTTCGTTCATCCCTCTATGACAGGTTTTAAAAATATGGTAATATTCAAGTTTTTCACGTTGTTCATTTGAGGTTTCAATGTCTGTCAAGAATTTATTGCATTGAATAAGTTTGAAAGAATTATTTTTGAAGAATGATTGAACAGTAGAAGCAAATATTGGGGGAAGATCGGAATTTTTGAAAAATATGGCATAAGTTGATTTCGGGTTTAAAAAGTCTTTTACGAATTTAGTTATAGATTCTTGAATATTGGTCTTTGATAAAGTTATGTACGTTCTGTTATTTTCAAAGAGTTTTTCACGTCTGGTTTGCGTAACGTCGCCTACTGTAATAATAAGTTGATTTTTATATGTGTTTATCGATCTATCGGTTATCGGAATTTCTAATATTGGATTTTCTTCCGAAGTGTGGACTGTTTCCAAATCTTCTTCTTCTTCTTCATTTTCTTGTTGATCCGGAGCTGTATTTTCGACAGAAGGTCGTGAACTTTCTTCGATAGCGATTTCGGTCTCTTCAGTGATTTCTGGTCCTAAGATCTCACTTACAGTTGTTGGATCTAAAACCGGAAGTTCAAGGGCTTGTTGAATGACTTCATCGATATCTCCTAGGTTGTTATCCGTAGAAGCTGTTTCTAAAGGATATAAATCAGTTTCTCTTGATTGTTCAATTTTCTGCTTTACCTTTTTTGTTTCAGCAGTAACGGGGAGGTCGTTTTCGAAAGGTTGCTTATATTGAAATGGAATTTCAACATAATTATTAGTTAATTTTTTATTTGTTAAGTCCATATTTAGTTTCAGTTTTATTAAATCAAATATTCCTATAACACCGTCAAAGTATTCATGAAAATCAAAAACTATGAAGTCTATTTTGTAATTAGAGTTAAATTCTGGGAATGCCGGTATTAGCGCACAGTGTTTTACTTCTTTAGCACCTAAAGCCGTTTTAATTATTGATTTTGAGCTATACATTGATTTTGGGAAATATTTTTGAACTATGGAAGGTTTAATTATTGAACGTGAACTGCCTGTGTCTATTAATAGTTTCAATTTCGGGTTTTTTATTGTGATGTAAGGCAAGGAATTATTTGCACATATATTTATTTCTGCTAGGGAGATTTCTTGGTTGAGGCTACTGCGTGAAAATTTGAGTTTTCATTTTGAACAGGTTCTTCGAAATTTTCTGAGTATGTTAAGAAATCTGTTGGGTAATATTCTGGGGTTTGTCGAGGATAATTATTTTCAAAGTTAGGATCTTCTGAATCATCTGTATAATTAGTATTTTCGTCATTTTGAAAGTATGTTGGGTTTCCATCTTCGTTATAGTTTAGTTCTTCAAAGATTGGTTGGAAGTTTGGATTATAATTTTGGAAAGTTCTGTTTTGGAATGGTTGTTGATAGTTTTGTCGTGAAAATTGATTTTTTGATTGAGCGGTTGTAGCTCTTGAGGTTGTTGACATGGGTTCAGGTTTTGGTAATTGATTTGGAGGAATTGGTTTTGGTTTGAATACATTTTGTGGTTTACCAAAAACTTCACTATTGGTGGGAAGTCTTCTAGGAGGTAAAGGTATTGGTTGAAGATTTATTGGTTGGCTAGGAAAGATTGGTTTTTGTTGAATAAAGTTATTTGGATTATTTGTATTGAATGGGTTTGGATATTGATGTGTAAAATTATTTTGATAGGGATGGTCCAATTTAAACGTATTTTGATTTGGATTTCTAAAGTATGATTGATTATTATTATTTGGAATTGGTTTTACAAATTGTTTATCATAATTACCAAAGTTACCATAAAATCTTTCAAAATTTTCAAATTCATTTACGTACGCCATTGCTTCTTCTAAAGATGAAGGTTTTTTGAGATGAAGATTATTTTTTAAAAGTCCTGTACAACCTGCAATAAAAGTATCTAATGCAATTTTGTCATAATGATTGATTCTACATAATTTATCTGCAGCTTGCAAAGAAATATCATTACTAATTCTTTGTGTGACATTACTTCTAATAAGTTGTAATCTACTTCCAAATTTAAATAAATTTTCACCTTTTAGTGGTTTAGATCTTGTTAACTCTTGGACTAAGCAATCTAAGTCTCTTCTATCAGCAAAGCAATGAATTAAAGCTTGTTTTAATGCATTCCAATCGGTTAGTTCAGCGCGATTACCTACCATGTATTCAGCTCTGCCAACTAGTTTTTCCTGAATACATTCGAAAATATGATTATTTAATTCTGCATCGCCTAAATTAATATAACTTGCTATCAGACTTTCGCAGCGAGAAATAAATTTATTTAGAGTACTACTATCTCCGTCATAGGTTTTTATATTATCGATCTTTGATCGGAAAAGATCCCAATTTAGGGGTTGAACGTTACTACTTTGTGGCATTTTCAATGCTGGAATTTTCTCAAAATTTTTTGAAAGAGTCTTCTTAGATATTTTTAATTTGTCAAAATCGAGTAAAATATCGTCAATATCGGTCATTAAGTTAAAATCAAAAATTGATTTTTCTTATAACTACACTAAAATTAAAATCAAAAATCAAATCAAAAATTCAAATTCAAAATGTTTTTCTTTCTTCTTGTTTATGCTTGATTTCTACGAGCGAATAAGCATTTATTTTATTTGTTGCTTCTTAAAACTAATGTTATATTACCTTCTTTAAAGAGTTTAATACAACGCCTATATATCTCTTCCACGTTCCATATGCCGTGGCTATTGGAAGAGGCAAGAAAAGGAAGAGCACTTACTTGGAAGATTTTCCTGTCCTAATCCCCTGACTTCTGTGGATTCTGGATGCTATTTGCAGTAGCAGTGACCAAAATGCTGTAGTGGTAGAGTCCTTTTGTTGTGCACGTTTTTCCAAAATAACTGTTTTTGCACGTATCACGGTTTACACTCTCGCCTGGAGTCCAATGTTCACTTGGGCGCGGCACTGGTTACGTTAACGTGACTGTTCGATGTACGTTTAAGATATTGAAATATCAAAGTTTTTACGAAATTTTACTGATAAACCGTCAATAAGTTTCCGAAAACCACGTACATCCTACTGACTGCGCCATTTATGTCTTTTCTCCAAGAAAAACAATTTTTAAAAACAATTTTATTTTGAAAATTACAAAATGCGTCTACACTACATGAAAGTTTAAACAGAAGTCCCGTTAAAATGAATTAGCTCGACGTCGATTCGCTGGGATGCTGACTTGGCGGCAGGTGTTCTCTTATCTCTTGTCTCGACTGCAAAATGTGGGTATGTAACTCCTGTTATTTTTTTGTATTAAATAATTACATTTCTTATATGTAGTTCTTTTATGTGTTAAATTATTCGAAAAATAATTGTTACTCATAAAATTAATATTACTTATATTAGACAAATAAATACACATGCACCTACAGGCTGTCATTATGATAGAGCTCTGGAGAACAAAGGATTCTTTATAGTAAATATTTAAAATTCAACATTGTTGCTATTACAAGTGTTTTCCCCACAAATTAATAGCATGGCAGGTCTTTACCTAATTGTATAATTACCACTATTTGTCACAAACTAATACACTCGAACTCACAATTGACAACAGATATTATTTATTTGTCAAATTTATTTTTTTAATGAAAATCAAATCACGAACGCTACGTAGAATGTCACGTAAATATCACTTTTACTTTCTGACAAGAACCGGTGCAGCAAAAAAGCATTCATGGCAGTGGTCAGCTGTAGTACTGAATAAGGCATATTATATGCTATGTTCCCACATCTGTTCGGAGAAACATACGGCAAATTTTAACAGAATATTTAGAGTTTAAATATTAATTTTCTTTGTTAATACAGTTATTAAAGGTGTATAAGCTATTGAGTTTTTACATATTTAGCTTTACAAGCATTTTGAAGCCGGAAATAGTCTATTATTCACTGTAATAAAGGCTATATAACTTCTAACTTTCTTATTTTTTTTTGGCAAAACTGTAGTTTATTTCTGGAAATGTTATAAAGCTTTTTGATTTGTTTTGACCTGAAGTATTGATCCTCAAAATCTTTGCACTCAAACCGTTTACACCCTGTATAGTTATACAGAGTTGTCCAAAAAAGTTGAAAAAAGGTTACATGGTGTGGTCCATAAATATACTATGCGCTTATTAAGTCAACGCGTACTAGTACATTTACCTGCCAATTTAAATGAAAATGTATCATTGTGTAATGTTGAGGCTTTGGATGTTACCTGGTCCTGTCTATTAAGGTTATACATACAAAATCAAAAATAAAGAATGAAAACTACTATGATGTAGATTGCAATCTACATCAATAAATATAAAGCCATTGACAACGAAGTCAGAATAGACTTTGAAACGTTTGGTATTCCTGCAATATACGTCGTTTTATTTCTATTGTGGTGTTATTGCCCAAAAAAACATAAAAGTAATCAAGAATATGCCACAAACAACGTTTAGAAGACAATTCATTTGATTTCAATTAAAGTAGTAAGTAAAAGTATTAATGTTATTGAAAGATTAACTCTCAATAAGTTTACATTGTTGTAAATACAAGCCAACTTAAATAAATGAAACAAACTGAAAAATACGTGAAGGAAACAAAAAAGTCATACCAAGCTATTTGCATAGAATAGAAAACTGATATTAAACTTAAAAATTCTTCTTCGTTGTTTAAGCGTTGCGCTTGTACGTACTAGTGATGTATCGAATGTTCGCATTCATATTCCCGAACATTTTCATGTTTTTTTAATATACGATTTCGATTTCCCAGTAACATAATTTGCGATTTTTTTGGGAATGTGTTTAACAGTGAAGAGCGAAAATAGTTGTAAACTATCAGTGCAATTTCTGACATTTGATTTTTTCGTGTTCAATATTTGTACTGTAATAAAAATGTAATAACAAGGAAACAGCCTTGATGCAATATTAATGATATAATAATAATTAATATTTTTTTAATGAATATCTGTTGGCTGTAAGAAAGAGTTTCTGTACAGACAACCTGTAATCTGGGTAATTTTTCGAAATTGCTATACTATACTTAGTCCTCCATTTACAATTTTCAAATAGGTACTCATCTGTTGCAGGAAAAATCAGAGGAGAGAAACCCTAAATGAACAAGCAAAATAATCAAAGATCTCCTTAAGAATCGTTTCGAAATAAGTTAATAAACTAAAACTTTTCTACAAAGGACACTAATACTACTAATACTATAAGTAGGATTTTTCTGTTTCCCTTACACTTCGTGAAATGACTCCTCTGTCTCACTCAAAGTGGAATCTTGAAGTTACGGCATTAAGGAAAGTCTTGATTACCCTAGAATTGTTTTTAAGTAAATAAGAAAAAAAAATCAAAACTGGGTCTCGTTACAAAAAAATATGTCTACAATTTAAGAAATAATCTGGCCGGTGTCATTTTGAAATCCCTATCAACCTGACGTAAACTGTTTTACCAATAAAGTCAATAAAATTGGGTGACGTATTGATTTTGAATACTTACTTTGTCAAACATAACATTTTCTCCGAAGTAGAAGCAGGTGGCTATAAATTTTGGACAACTGCTTGCAGGAGCATTATATTTAGAAATGAATTACAACAAAAAAATTTAAAAACTAAAAATTAGCATAAACAGATGTGATTTTTAGATTTTTTTGAAATGCTTATAATTTTTATAACAAGTATTTTTTAATTTATTATATTTTTCTGATAACTACTATAACTAGGCCTATTACCCAGTTGCGGCTTGAGGACGACTTATGGGATACCCTACCCTATATATTTAACATTTCTTCTTGGAATAAGATCAAGGCACACTGCAATAATATAATCCTTACAAGTTATTGACTGACTGAGCTTATGTCAATTTCTGTAATTCGATGCATTTTCTTTTTTGGTGACCAACCCCACCAAAAACTCTTTTACTAGGTAAACTGGTGGATGATATGACTAAATATTGCCGGGCAGTAGGAGAAACTATACCATACATACTGTATTTGACCTTTTACAATTTAAATGGGTCTGTCATTTTCCACACGTTTTTCCATAAAGAATTCATCAGGCTTTTTTATTCAAAAGTTGTATTGGACCAAACATGTTTCTGAATTGTCCCCTACCGACCAAACTTTAGAAACTTAGCCTCTTGAAGATGCAGATAACATGCGGTTCCAACAAGATGGAGTACTTCCTCATAATGCAAGAATCAATACAGACTTTTTGAATCAGCAGTATGGAAATAATTGGATCGGTTATCAAGCTATGGCTGTCTGGTCTGCTCGCTCGCTTGATATTTGCATTTGGGGATACTTAAAGAATAAAATTTATTGTATTACTTATAATACGGTAGACAAACTTGCGGAGCCGTTGTTCGAGCCATCGAAGAAATGCCTAGAAAAATGGTTATAGATGCATGTATATCCCTAATTCATCGATGCAGGACGTGAATTAATAATTTGTTTTGAGTTAAATCACAAATATTGAATGTTTTAGTTGTTAACTTTAGTATCATAAATAAAAGAGTTAACGTCAATGGATTGGGCGCAGTCGCTAACAGAAAGCTTATGGCCTTATGAATAGAATATTGAACCTTAAGAATTGTTCGATGACAATATGGCTTAAAGCAGAAGATTGACGAGACCTCAGGGTCAAGTGTTTTAATATAAGATACTTAACGGGATAACGGGACATGGTGAAATTATTGAGTATTATAGTAATAGAGTTGAGTTCTCAGCTTGCTTGTTCGAGATACCTCAGTACATGTACTTTCATAATTCATAATGCGCTTAAATTCTTTTCTGTGTCTATTATAAAATTATCTGACAACTTACAAGGTGGAAATACATATTTAATATTTTTTATTTCACACTTTAATTAGAGTTATACCTTACTCAACAGGAATACTTACAAAGTATGTTAAAGTAGTTTGCATGATCGCTGATAATTTGATTAACTCTCAAGCGTTCCGTTTTGATGAAAACAATGAACTTGTACAAAAATGTAGAAAAAAGTGTAAATACCTCTTGATATTTTTGGGAATATTATGCACTTGAACACATACGGCCAGATTCTGCGCTCTGGCTTACCCTAAGGAGGCCAACAGCTAGTTATCTCCTGAAATCCACAGGCAATTATAGAGTCGCTATGTATTGTAACGAAATTTCCTTAAGCCGGCCCTGGTTTCATTACAGCATGACACCGATCGCTTTTATGAAAAAAATCGGTCTCAAAATGGCTCGGCAGCTGTAGAATTGATGATTGATTGTACGAGAATTTTCGATGCTGGTTTTAAAAGGAAGCAGCCCACCATCGCGAGGAGTTAGACAGCGACGACGAGCGTATATTGTAATGTTATTGTGAATCAGCTGTTCTGTATAATTTGATGTAAATAAAGTTCTAGAAAAGTGAAAGTGAATATTAGTTTTATAATTTTAAATTAAACCCATGGATTATATAACAAATTGGTGATCAGAAGTGCAGGATTAAGTGCAGTTAAAAACGTAATTTGATTTATGGAAACCCGTAGCATGCAAAAAATGGATGAAACTAAAAAAATATTCAAGCAGGTTACGGAGGGACTGGAAAAATAGCCCAGATTCTGGGCTATTTTTTGTGCTTGTCTCTTCGAACCAGCCAGTCACGAATGGCTTCTATATTGTCTTCGGTTGTGCGGATTTCTGACTCAGAAACGACGTGGCCCAAAACACTACTTCTTTTTAGAACATGGAACACTTCTTCGGGTTACGTCACAGGTTGGCGTTCTTAATTCTAGAAAATACTTCGTCTAGGTTTTTCAGATTTATGTCGAATGTCTGACCCATGACTAGAATGCCACCGAAGTATACTAAACATTACCTTCATGTCAACCCGCTGATTACATAGTCCAAATGTAGCGGGAGCATTACATAACCCAAAGAGCATGACCGTGAACCTAAACATCTTTTACTAGTGGGGAACGCTCTTTTCTGTGTCGTTTTAATGTAATCCAACCGTGGGCCGATAGATGAGTCAGTACATCCGTTTTTTAACATGGATTCGATGTTTTCCTCGACTGCCTCATGTTGCCCCATAGGTAGTCGCCTAGGTGGGACTCTAATGGGTTGAGCCTTCCCAGTATCTATTCGGTCCTTGATGATGTTTGTAGGACCAGTAGTACCATCCTGACTGTTAAAAATGATCGGTAAACTGTCTTAGAAACTTTTTACGGAGTTGTTGGACTACTAAGTAGTCACGAGCTGAATGTACGGGTACTATAATTCCAATGCAATACCTAGGCTTTCTTTTTAGCTACCCATGAATAATATGTTCTGTTCGACCGGGAATTCTGGTTGAGGTCTGCGTACACTTTTTACGGAAGTTGCTGAGCTGTTCCAATACAAATTTCTCATTTAGGAATCGTAAAAAAACCTATCTTGGGTCGAGCATGAACCCATGTTGGCTAATTAAGTCCATATGTAGTATAAAATTGTCCTCCGCTACTAGGACCCCAGGCCGAATTCTCTTGTCCCCTATCTGTAGCACAGCGTCTGCCGACATTAACTCGCCGGTAACTTTTTCTAACTGGATGTTATTGTTAAGTGGGGGGATTTTCGATGACCTTAAAACCCTGGACCTGGTAATGAGCACTGCGGCGCCGGTGTCAAAAGTGATGGTGATTGCTCGACTATTGATGGTGCCCTTGATTACTAGGCTGCTGCTATCTCTGCAAAATCCCGAGATGGATATTGCTCTGGGGGCCATTAATTTCGTTATCATATCGAAATGGCCCGTACCAAGCAAACCGCTCGCAAATGGACTGGTGGTAAAGTCCCTAGAAGACAATTAGCAACAAAGGCAACACATAAAAGTGCACCCGCTACAGGTGGTGTTAAAAAACCACATCGTTATAGACCCGGTACAGTGGCTGTTCGTGAAATTCGTCACTACCAAAAAAGTACAGAATTGTTCATCGGAAAACTGCCATTCCAAAGTCTTGTTAGGGAAATTGCACAGGATTTCAAGATCGACTTAAGATTTCTGAGCTCAGCAGTAATGACTTTACAAGAAGCTAGCGCAGTTTATCTGGTTGGTGTTTTCGAAGATACCAATTTGTATGCTATCCACGCGAAACGTGTAACCATTATGCCGAAGGATATACAGTTGGCAGGACGTGTACGTGGTGAACGCGCTTAGAAAACATTTGTCCCCTTATGCTGAATGGATGACGGTTCCTGGACATGAGGTTATTTTGTTGGCTAAGCCTGCTTGGTGATCGTTCAGGTAGCCTTCTTTTACAGTTACTTTGAAAGTGCTCTGTCCGTCGACAACGGTAACATGCTCTTCTGGTGTCACTTCTTCGTGACTGTTCCAGCAGTTTGTTCATTATGGTCAACACTGCTTGAAGGGATGGTTTTGGTCCTTCCTGGCCGAAGGAAGCTGCCCATACTTTCGACTTAGGCATGTTTATGACGGCCTCTACTTCCAAACCCCAAATGAAAGCTTCATTATTCTATTTAATGCCACTGTCTTAAATTTCTTTGTAGTTCAACATCTCCGATTCGGTTCATGAAACTCTGTGTGGCCAATTGATCTTTAGTTTCCTCGGTAGAACTGGGTAGGACAGACGTACTAATCGTCTAACTTCTGCTTCGAATTCTTGTAGACTCTCTCCATATTTTTGCGTTTTTTTACTTAGTTGCACCTGGTATACTGCGCTCAAGGATTGACTGTCATATCTGTTAACTAGAACTGCAATGATCTTGTCGACTGGGATGTTTTGGAAGAGTTCTAATGTAGAATCCTTTGAAGAAATTACAAGAGAGGTCTAGTATTCTTGGTAATCCCACCCATGGCTGCACCCACAGCTTCAAATTGCCGTTTGACGTAGGACAAGATGAATTACCATTAAATATGAGTAGTTTGTTAAAGCAACCTTTGATACTTACAGTGTTCTGATATTTTCCTCGCTGTAAGTCTTGTTAAATTCTTTTTATATCCATTTGTACTCTTTGAATACCACTTCGTACGGTGTTTTGAATTGTACTGATTTCAACTTTATCTACTTTTTAAGAGTATCTACATTATTTTAAAAGATTTTTATGTCATCGTTTATCTCTGTTATTATGTCTGATTCCATAATCACTAGTTGTTGTTGAATTTTGTTTCCACATCGTATTTCTTAAAATATTTTAAATTGCCTCTTTTCTTCTAATATTTTAAAATAACTTTGTCTTGTTAATTTGAATGGCGAAAATAACCTTTCACTTAAATTTTGTTGCTTTTTATCCATGTTAGGCTTACTGTCCATTTAGCGTCATTTGTAGGTTGCATGCTTGCTACATATGACGATAGTCGTATATTGCTTCTCATGTTCTGTCCACGTAGCGTCATACAAGATGCATGCAAGTTACAAATAGGTTTCATTTCAGTCATATTTTACAACGCGAACAAACGTCATTTGGGAGTAAATGATAAATGCTGATTCTAGCATACAATTTTCTTAGAACACGACGAAATACACATATTGGCTTCATCCATATAGCGAAAATAACATTTATTGGAGTTTGTTTCTTGCTCTCCATAAGTGTAAGGAAACAATTTTATTATTTACATAGTGAATCAAATACACGAATTTAATCCCTATTGTTATTAATATAAAAACATCATTCTGTTACGCCTGAATATCTTATCCCAGATGAAAGGTTCGGTACGGTTCGGTACTTACCGTTCAGTCCTTTTTACGTGATTGAGTCACATTTGTAAATAGTGCTATAAAAAATAACCTATTGATTGAAAATATATTAAATGGCATTTTATTTGTTACTTTTAATCGTCATACAATCTTGAGTGTTATAAAATACAAATTAATAGTTTCTGAGGTCCTGCAGTTCAGCTAAATCTGTAGAAAACTTTGTATTACGACTTTATTTGGACAAAATTCGCTGTTGAAGTAGCAATTATAAATAGACAAATGTCATGTTTGCGTCTTGCAATAAGCTTGAAGCAACGACATGTCGCTCAAGATGCATAACGATTGCACACAACTACGCAAATGCGACTTTGCCGCCTCCTGGACACAGTGCTGTTTATTTCATATGCAAGATTCAAGCAAGCTTACAGCAAGAGGAAAATGACGAAAGCTTGCGTATGAAGCGACGCTACGTGTACAGTAGGCCTTATGTAACTAAGCTCTCTAATTTTTCGTTTTTCATCAAAAGTTTTCACTAACCTTTGTTGGATTATCTCTTGATTTTGTTTCTCCTGTTTGTCACATTTATCCAAAATCTGAGTTTGTACTTTTTTTTTGCTAATCTCGTCCATTCCCACTCTTCTGCCACCAATTGCAATAGATTCTTTGGGTTCAAAGTTCACAAATATTCACTTTCACTTTCAACGTCTTTATTTTATTTTAAAATAAACAAATAAACTCTCTTGTATCGTACACGCTGCTTCAAAACTAAACTGTCTCGTATAAAGTAGTCGCCGTTATATATACAATTCAATCGCCCGAAGAATTTCTCAGTCTATTCGGGTGCCAGTCCAGTTGGTAATCGACTTCGGAATCACGTCAACCGCAGCGTTTTCAGAGTCATCGAAATTATGGGACTAACTTTGTTGATAGTTTTTACATACACTGGTTTTTATTTCGTTTTCGAAATGTTGTTATATGAACGATTAATTTAGAAGGTATCGTGTTAAATTAATTTTATAATTCTATATATAACGGCAACTACTTTATGCACGCCAATTTGGTTTGTTTTTGTAAGAATGTTTTTTTTTTTGATTAAAATAAAGACATTAAAAGTGAGAGTAATTTTTTTGTGAAATTTGTACCCACGTAATCTATTGCAATATAAACTAAATTTAAGATTGTTTTTAAATATGTGGGCAGTATTATTTTTTTTTTTCATTTTAACATTTGTTTTTTAAAATGTTGTAGCGATTATCACTTTGGTTTTTGAGTAGTTGATATCCAGACAAGGTAACTGCTTTCGATTTCCAATTTACAAGATATTCAAAAGTTTTTCTTGGGTGTTGGCTAACAGGATGGTATCGTCTGCAAGTCTGCATCCGTCTGTTACCCTTCGCATAAAATATTCTCCAAAGACAGAATGGGCGACAGGATATATTACTGACTGGCTCCTTTTTCTATTTTACAGCGATTACATAATTGATTGACAGAGTAGTCAATCAATTATCTTACTGTTTACGCATAAATTATGGATTAAGAACGACAGACGGTCTGGGACTCCCATCTCCTCCAGAACTGTGTAGAGCCAATTCCACTTAATATTGTCGAAGGCTTTACGTTAGTCTAAAAAACATCGAAGAGTGGTCAGTTGAATTCACGACATTTTTCAATGAGTTGGCAAGGATTTAATATTTGGTCTCTAGTACCACGGCCGCGAACAAAAGCTGCCAACTCTGATAGGATGTGCTATTCGAGGTACGTTTTTAGTCTATTATGTCCATTATTTTACTGGCATGTAAGATTGAGAAAACCGTATGTGCGGAAATTATCACATACGGTTTTCGAGCCCTTGTGATGTAGAGGCTCAACTGTAAATGTAACTCAATTCCCTAAACATGTTATTGTGATCCATATTTTTTGACAAATGTTGTTAAATATGTTTCCATAGCTTTTGTTACTTCTGCCGAGATAGCGTCGCAGCCTGGGGCCTTTCCATTGCCTTTTCATCATGGAACAGTTTTTCAAAGTACTTACAGTACTTTTAGTTTCTACAATTTATATGATATCTTTAAGTTTCCAGCTCGATGGCCTCAATAGTTTTGATTACCTGTATTTATAGGTTGTTGGCGTCGATTAATTTATTTAGTGTTTCCTGAAAGATACGAGGGTGAATCAAATATGAACCGGACTTTTCTGTTTCTCGCCCTGTAGGTAATTCGAGTGGAGTGACGTCTCGATATATGTTAGGTAGGGATGTTAAGAAGAGGGGAGTTCGTCGGTTTGGCGAGGCGTAGTCGATGCGCTGTTAGTAGCATCATGTCAGAGCAAGAGGTGCATACGTCTGTTGCGCAACGTGTTGTTATCAAGTGTACGACTGGCACAAAAAGTTTTCAGATGGCCGAGAGACCCGTCTTTCTGCCGGGAAAATTCTTGCAACAGTTTTTTGGGATTCGAAAGGCGTACTGCTGATTGATTTTCTGCACGAACGCCGTACAATTAATGCTGAGTATTACTGCGAACTACTCCAACAAGTGAAACTTGCCTATCGGCAAAAGAGGCGGGATATGTCTATCCGAAGTGTGATTCTGTTGCATGACAACGCTGGGCCACATACAGCTGCATTGACTCAAGGAAAATTGAACAAAATGCATTGGGAAACCCTTGAACACCCGCCTTACAGTCCTGATTTGTCCCCATGTGACTACCACATGTTTGGGCCACTTAAAGAAGAACTGGGAGGCCACCACTTTGAGGACAACGAAGGTGTAGAAACGTTTGTGCGCAATTGGTTATCGACACGACCAGTTTCATTCTTTGAAAAAGGTATTAAAAAACTTCCGCTTCCGTGGGAAAAATGTATACATAAGAGAGGAGACTATGTAGAAAAATAATATGTATTAAAATTTGTATTGATCGTACCAATAAGATGTTTAAAACAAAAGTCCGGTTCATATTTGATTCACCCTCGTATTTTCATTCTCAATTGCAAGCTATAGACTGGCATTGTTTCTGTAATTTTATCCGAAATTTTCCTACAAGCAAACAGTAATCACTGCTACAGTCTGCGCTGTTTTCGGTTATCTGATTGATGTTATCCAGCGTGTCTGTATTAGGATATAATCTATGTGTTCTTTTATTTTCCATCCCGGGAATTCCATGTGTATAGACAACTAATATGTTACTGGAATATTGTGTTGTTTGTTGTAAAATTGTGGTCAAAAGTTAATTAGTCATTCCCTAGTGTCAACTCATTTGGCCGACCGCATACATTCCGACAATAATTCTAATATCTATATAATAATAGTCATCTTTGGGGGGCGTATTTTGGCATTAAAGCCCCCTAGGAGGAATAGTATTTCTCTGTTTGAGATTTGTCCTATTGTTTGTCCAAGTACTATGTAGAATTTCTTGATTTCATCTTCAGAAGATTCATTTGTTGGCGCACACAATTTTCAGTTTCAGGGTCAAGACCCTGTCATTGTCTGCCTCGTACCCCAAAATAGATTTACTGATGTCAGAAGATAACAAAAAGGCAACGCCGTGTCTATTGGTGATTTCGTATATGTATGATTATAGGGAATAAATCCTCCTCATTAAAATTAAACAAAATGTTGATTTATTCCACCACGTTAACATATCAAAAAATTTAGGGAAAATTAGGTATTGATTACAGAGGTACACTATTTGAAAGAAAGACTTCAATAACGTTAATACTTAATTATTTAATGAAAACTGGTTGAATTTCAATGACTGGGCGGCCACCAGAATAAATTTGACACATAGATAAACCTGCAAAAAATAAACTTGGAATGGTCTTATTCATGTTTCATTAATTTTTTTATATTTCATTATTATTTTATTGGAATTATGTGCTTATGATTCTCATTATACAAGTTAATTGTAAATCAGATACTTGTTTTAATATGTATTTGATCAAACTACATTACACTCTAGCTCTTGCCAGAATACGAGTATTAAAAGGTGAAGTAGGTTTGAAGTATTATAATTCACTAATTTTATATTTTAATTAAAAATTAATTTGCACACATTCTTTTTCAGTTATTTTTAAATAAAGAATCATATTACACATTATTAATACTTGAATAGCAAGAAAAAAAAGACAATTATTTTCATTTTCCTGAAATACATGACCATTTAAAAGAATGACACTAAGGGAGAGAACCAGTGAAAGGGAGACAATGAGCTGGCATCCATCGTCCAGTCTAAATGGCTGCCGTTCTTTTTGTGTAAACCAAATAGATTAAAACCACACAGAAATTTAAAAAAAATGTATAACTTGTTATATCAAAACTAAATTAAAATGCTATTTACTGAGTGTAACTTAGAAATAATTCATTAAATATGAATTTACATTACCATTAGGACATAATTATAATCATAATTATTAGAAAAAATCTGTAAGTTATTAAATATTCGATAATAATTCTGTGAATTGATAATATAAGTAATGCACTTCATTTGAGTTGGTGACAGTATTTTACGTATTTGTTCACTGATTGGAAGAATATGATGAATATAATGAAAAAATTGGTTGTTTTAAAAAAGACAAGTTCATTGATTCTAACGGAACAAGGTACATATTAGATAATTATTTTTGGTAATCATTCTTTGTTTCGAAAAAATGAAGTTCGTTCCTAAGTTAGCATGTTTATTATTATTAAGCCTGGAATTTGTAAAAAAGGTGCATACACTGAGTATATTTTGTTTTGCCTGTATATTGGGGTTTTTTCTACTAAGTTTTTTTCTGCAACAGATAAGTATTTGAAATTTGTAAATGATGAAAAAGTGTAGTAAGGTACATCAGAAAAATTGTATCAGAACGTACATTAACGAATAAACCTCCAATTCCATGCTTTTGTTAATTTTCTTCTAATGATTAAACTACATTTTTCTGTTCATCTTTCGCATATGTAATTACACTTTCCTGTTTTCGTCAGTAATGTTTTAAATAAATTTGAAAGTTTTTCATTCACATTATCCGAGACAGTTTTATAAAATCCTTTTAATACTTTTTCCATGTTTTCTAGTATTAACCATATGCGATTTAATTTTATCCCACAATTCTGCCTGTAAATGTAGTTGGGATCAAAAGTAACACTTTAAAACTGAACGGTATTTTACTTTCCAGTACATTGAAAATACTGCAGTCTTCTTTGTGTAGTTTTGTTGAATTGACTATACTCTAGTCGTATTTTCAATTGCAAAAAATTCCACAGATATTTGATTGGCTTTTCTTGAAGAATGTATATAGCATAACACATAAAAACTATTGTTAACAAATTTTTATTCCTTAATTAATTATACGGAATGTTTAAAGTTGCAAAAATCGCAATTTTAGCAGTTTATGTAACTTTTTAGCAACTGAATGGAAAGTTCTAGGGTCGAAACTAAATTTGTTTTATATGTAATTTCAATAGCGACTAAATGATAAGTGCATATAGCCGACTGGATAATTAGTTATTGAGTTATTTGGAAAAAACTGTAAAACATACACAATTTTTAATCGTCCTTAGTTATTGTATAAGATGCGTTGAACTTTTGAAACTCGGCAGAATCTTTCATTCCTACGAGATAAATAACTGGTAAGAATCTCAAATCTACAGCTCAGACGGTTCTCTTGCAAATCTGAATTTTTTTCCAGGGCTTTTGATTTTACGTGAAGTTTACAATGCTCCCATTTTGAGCTAAATTAATATTTTAACCATCTGAAAGGAAAATATTAATGATTAGTTCTTTGAGTACCATTCTTCATAAATTAATTTTCTTTTAGTTTTATTTTATTGTATGTAAATTCAGTTTGAAAGCCTGCATTTTGGTATTCGGAATTAAATAAAATGTACTGGTGGGAGAAGCACCTTCCCCTCATTTTACTATTGCGTTCGAACTGACATTAATTTCAAATCTCTTTTTATTCTTTCGCTAATACAAATGCCATGCCAACTGTCAAACTGTTTGCTAATAGCCTAGGGACGAGAAACGGTCGCATATCATAATTTGTTCATTAGTTAACTAACTTCATAGTTCATGACTATACATTAATATTAATGATTTGCCATAACTATATTGGTGACTTTGATTTTCTATTTTCTGACTCAATATTTCCTTTCTAAAGTTTTTTCCTATTCAAATTGTCGAATAAATTAATTGTTATACTGCGAACGACTTTGATTCAAAACTAGGAGAATTAAAATCAGCAAAACAATTACGAGGTTAAATCATATATAAACGGAAATTTGTTGATACATTTATTGAATGATATTATACAGAAATTATTGATTTAGCATTTTTCAATATACCCTCCTGCGTGATCTACACACTTTTTCCACCGAGAGTTGGGTATTCCCTGTTCATAGGATGTTTGAAGGTGAGTTGCAAACCAACTGCGCATCTGCTCCTCAACTTCTTCATATATTCCAAATCGTTTTCCTCCCGGTGATTCTTTCAGAGACAAGTATTCCTTGTTTTTTATGTCAAATATGCGGCTTTTGCCAACCGTAACAACTGGCAGTAGTAATCCACATTCACTGTACGTTGGGCAAGTAGAAAATGTCAATCGAGGTAAGGACTTTTCCAGATGAGAGGCGAGTTTTGAATTTTATTCTTTTTTCGCCACTTTAGACGATGCGCTTCAAACAGGCCTTCCCTTCTCGCTGAAATCTATTTAGAAGTCTTTCCACGATCTATAGTTTACAGTCAAAAACCTCGGAACCTATCGAGCACAAATTGTTCTGAAACCAAGTTAATCAATGATAATTGATTGAACACTTCCATAGCTGACACCCAATTCTGAGGAAAATCCCCTACGGTTAATCGGCGCTAACGTTCAATAAGCTGTCGAACACTATTGGCATTGTCAGCTATAAGGCTTGTCCTGGTGTGTCGATCATGGTTATCATTCTCGTACACCCTTAAATTTTCTCACACACATATGTACACGATTCTGAGACAGTGTACTATACCCAAACTGTGGGTTCAAATTTCTGAAGTTTTAACGCTTTTAATGGTTTAAAACTTTATGATAATCTGTAGCATAACAGACGAATGTAACTCTTGCTTAGTCATGGCTGTATTCTGTACTGACCACATATCATACAATAGGTATTAAGGGAAAAGCCAAGCATACGCGCTACCCGGTTGGTTCCCCAGTGTCCATAAACCAAACATCTACTCCAAACAACATAATCTAGCTCGAAACTTCATTCTAAGTAGAATAACAAAATTACCGTTTATATTTGATTTATCCTCGTATATAACGTAATTTGTCATGTTAATTCGATGACAAGCTCTACTAATATGTAACCGTGGGCGAATACCAAAATGCAGAATTTCAAATTAAATTTACAGACAATAGAAAGATTTGATTATTAACATGTTCCATTCAGATTTATCAAAAATTAATTTGATGCAGAATGGGAGCTTTGTAAACATCACCAAAAATAAAGAGCTCTCGATAAAAAAAATCATTTATGAGAAAAATTTCAAAGTGATGAAGTTAAAATTTTGAACAGTTATTTTAAATAGATAAATGAAACTTTTTGCCAAGTTTTATCGTTCTAAATTTTTTTAGATAAGAGTTACGAGTGATTGAAAATTGCGCCTTTTTTCACATTTTTCGCGAATAACTTATTTATTAATTAACCAATCCTATCGATCAACATCTCATTTATAAGTTCTAAAAATGCACATACAACACATTTACCTTTGATTCTTTAAATTTTTACTCTGTTGCTGAGAAGTCACAAAAACTGCCAAAATTAGGGTTTTTGCTATTTTAAACTAAGAAGTAAAACTTTGCTAACAACACTTTTTTTGTGTTACGCGGCGTACCTTCTTCAAGAAAAACCATTCAAATACCTGTAGAATTTTTTTGCAAAAATGGTATTAAAATAATGCTAAGTTCCCTACACTATAATTGTGTTTTATGGTCTAGGTCCAAAACACATTTACAAATTCTCGAATTGTTGTTAGTTTATGTAATTTTTGGGGTCAGTTATTCCTACATTTAGAGGTTAAGGAATTGGTAAGGAATTATTAAATTGATTTTTTGGGTTTTGTATTGCGTTTCTTGGTTTTCTTTTCGATACAATTGATTTTAGTGTATTACTTGTTTAGAATGTTGTTTTGGTATTAAATCTTTTGCCTATTTAATCTCTTCAGTTTCCCTCACAGACCCTGTATATATCACATAGTTGTTTCTGTAATGTAGTTGTCTTGACTTTCAGTAATATTTAGAGCAGTTTGGTGTTTATTCTCAACGTTTGATTTATGTTTAAATCTTTTTAACTCTGTGTAAATTTTGTGTGGGTATTGTTTAATGCAAGAAAAAATACCTAATATATTGATCGATTTCTCCAAAACCCCTTATCGATCTGTATAGTTCTTTAAATTGCATTTTATTATGGAATATCCCGAGGTGGTCCCATATATTGTTTTGTGACTTGTAACATGCAGTTTTTTTTTGAAAATCACCGAAAAATTGACAATTCTTCGTAGTTTTAGCGTTAGTTTGGTTTGCAAATTGATCATAAATACGTTCATGCTGAAGCAACATTTGCAGGTTGTTTAAATGCCTTTTGGAAAAACTTGTCGGGCATTACATGCATTCTTTAGCGCTCATAATTGTCTATCTGAGTGAATAATTCGAGTGAGTCATTTTTGCAATATGTTTACGCTAAACGATATAGAACGTTAAGTGAACGGTGAGCGGTACAGAGACATGATTAGAGTATCTTTGTGGAATGTAGTTATGTTACATAAATTTAGTTTCAGCAGGGCGACCCCACAAACACCCCATACCGCGTATAAATAATTTAAGGAAGTACATTTTTGCCGACAAATTAATCTAATGAAATAAAGCTGACCAACTCCAGCATACGATTGGACACCATAATATTATTTTCTTTGGAGATATGTAATTTGAAATATAGCGTGATGTGCTGTTAAAAGCCACTGGGGGCATATATTCAAATATTATTGCTATAGAATTACTGTTCAAACACCATATAAAAGGTTACAAACTCGTTAACTCCTAAATAGATGTAATGACGATAATGGCCACCTGTAGATGTAGACTGAAAAACTGCTGTAACATTTTTAAGTATGTGTAATTTTTTATTTTAAAAGTGCTCTTTTATTAAAAATTGTCTCACTAATCCAAAATTATCAAAATATACAAAGGTGTTACATTTGAAATTCGAGTTTTTGTGATAGGAAAGTACAAAGTATGTATATATAAGTATCATTTACAACTCATTCTGACATATATTCACAGACTAAGACGTTTAAATTTAATATTGTTTTGGTAAAACATAGAGGCTATAGTAAGAAGTAAATGATTAAAATTTGGTGAAGTTTGGTGAATGTTTTTTAATGTAAACTTATTTTTGTCAATTAATATTCTGGCTGTTTTCTTGCATATTTAAAATTTTTCCAAAAATCAAACTGTTTACTGGGATCCAAATCGATGTTTAGTAATGTTAGTGTTCATTTCGAGAAATCGCTAGCCGCACGAACAAAAAATCAACAACTGTTATGAGATGTTGTCAAACGTTGTTTGATAATACCCAACATCGCACCGGACGACGAAAGGGCACCAATGAAGATTTTTGATAACTCGAAATTTGGCTGATGAGTGGTTAGGAGAACAAGGCCAGATTTTAAGTGTCCGAATGGTTTACTGCTGTATAAAGTCTTTTGGACTGGCAACATTGTTTTCCAACCTTTCTCCTGTCAGTGTGGCCACTCAACACAGCGTGAAATAATGCAGAAAATGGAACCGATCCTATCTTTCGGCGGCTTACCTTGAAGACGCGCTCGACACTGAGCCGTTGGGTGGAAATTCACCCCGCGTCTGGTTTCGCCGATTTGCAATTTGCAATGTAATTTCTTGCCGAAATGCGGGGTGAAATACCTCCAGTCTGGCCTTAGCCTTATTATGGGAGAATAAAAATAGTAGGGGAGCATATGATATTTTAAAAGATGAAGTAACTAGAAGACGTTATAAGAGTTAATGTGATAGAGGAATGTTATAAATGGTGACGGACCGGATGTAACGAGATAGAAAATATACAGGGGTTGATAGGAAGGTATACAGGAGGAGGAGAATAGTGAATGAACTAGAAATATTGGTATGATTTTGTTATCTCCATAGTGGTTGCTTGAAAAAGGAGTAACTGCCAATAGATCCAATGATGACACTATGGATGATTTTACGTTTAATTAAGTGTGTCCTTATGTCCAGATTTTCAAGCAAACGGTCATTACTAGTGCACCAAACACCTCTTGCACCCACTATTAGAGGCAAAACTTTGATTTCAGTAGTGTTATTCCTTTTGAGGACAGTGTCGATGAATTCGAGATCCTCAAAGTATCCCTTTTGTTATTTGAGCTCTCTGCAAAGGAGCGAGGCTCCTCCTAATGAATTCCGATGTCACAGATAAGCGATTTTTGACCTTTGCTAAGCACAAGGTCTGGTATCTTTAAAGTGCAAAATGCCTCTAGGGGTACGTATACGGAGTTCTGCCTCAACCGACCTGCCTTTTTTCGACGATTCTTTCTTAATAATATTGGCGATGTTGTTATGCCTGGCAATTCAAGAGCTATATGTTGGATTCCATCCTGTCACATCAGCATCTGCATTGTATCTGATTAGCCTCGTTGTAGGGAAGGTTTCTAATCGGTAGAAGATTGCCGCGGAGTTTAATGGCATAAGGGTATTTCGCCTTCATGTGGCTGGAGGGTCGGAGAGCCAGTTGCTTAATGCCGATGAGCTAGCATATTGTTTCAGGCCGTTGCCCGACCAAGAGGTTTTAAAGACAGGCAATCAGAAAAGCGTTACATTACCTGTGGCTCCTAAGCCATTGAACGATTTAAGACGTATCTAATAATGTTATTAAGTTTTGCAGAGGATGTTGGGAATCTTTAGAAGAAAGAGTAAGATTCCACCGGTCCGCTTAGGAGCCTGTAGGAAAGGATTGGCGGTGGATGAGCGGAGGTGAAGGATAATTTTCACTGTCCGCCGGATTAGCCTGTCTGCCTCATTAAGCAGAGCCCCGATGATTAAAACATTTTAGGGTGCTAATCCACCGGGGGATTAGGCAAAAGGTAAGAATGTTGAGTTTTTGTAGCGGCTTTAAGGGGCACGTGAGATGTTGTTCAATTGTGGTGAAGGATTTGGATTGAGGGAAGTTCGGCACCTAAGCGTTTGTAATGTAGAGGTAGTGAAGTGAGTCCAAACTCACCTGGAGAATGGGGCGTCGATTCATATAAAACAGGCTTTTCATAATTGAGTAGAGTTTATTTTTACGTGGGACGACTCTCAGGGACAGCGCTAGAGATTTATCGGTGTTAAGCTGAATTCCGGACCTACTGAAAAACTCCTTTATTGTTTTTAAAAGAGAGCTGGTCTCTACCGAGAGGAGAATGGGGTTGTCCTCGTAGGCCAAGGAATTAGTAGGAATGTGGTCTGCATTTGGAGGGTGTTTTCAGTTAATGTATCTAAAAGCTCGTCAAAAAACAGGTTAAAAGAGATATGTGATAGAGGTTCTCCCCCCGTTATTTAGCGTGATCTGAATCGGTGGGTTGTTATCCGTTTGGGTGAAGGTAGCAGCTTCTATTAAGGAATTCATTATATACTTTGTTATTTTATAGTGACTGTTGAAACGTTGGACTGCCTCTTGAAGTTTCACACGAGGGATGGAGTCAAATGCTGCCTGCAAATCTAATGAGATGACGTCAAGATATTTAAAGTTTGCCCTAGCCTTTTTGGATTGTTCCATTCAGGATACACTTCTTGATTAGGGTGCCGTCTCGGGGTAGAATTCCTGGTTGGTTGGTGTTGAGCGGAAGATCTTTGAATCGCCAGCTCAGAATTTTGTTAAGCCGACTTATAAATATGGAGCTGATAGTAAGGGGACACGCCAGTTTCGTATTTCGTTGGTATCTTTCCCAGGTTTAGGGCTCAGGATTGTCCTAGAGAGTTTGATCTTATCAGGAATGTGTGGAGTTAGGATAAGGGAGTTGAAGAGTAACCAAATTCTTTCCGTGGGAATGCGTTTAACGTAATTAATGTTATAATCGTCATGTCCTTTGGCAACCGATTTGTTATTATCAATGGGTGTTCGTATTTTCGTGTATCAAGAGTTATGTTGTCCAAGATCTTATTGGCAAGTTCCTTCCTATTGCCCTTATACATGTTCTGACAAAATTTTGTATAGTAGAGCTTTATTGAAGGTCCTCTCGTTTGGTCCCACTAATCTTGTAAGGATTGTAGCCATACGTGTTTTTAACTGGTTTAATGAGTAACTTGGTCGTCCATGCTTCAAAGAGCTCTTCGGTGGCAGAGATGTTCCCAAGTCTCATTGCCAGGTGTCTGTCCATATCCATGTGGAGGGAGGAGGACGCTTTCCTCAGGACTTCCATAGCTGAATAGTTGTTTACGACGGAAGCAGAAAGTGTATTAGGGGGTGAGGGTGGTGGTTCAGGGGATAAAGGGAGCAGTGGGTGAGTGAGAGGCTAGGTAATTTTGACGGAAGGTGATATTATGGATGGATTATAGTCAAATATTTCAGGGTAATGTCCAGCTTCTTTTGATTTGATGGCGAGGTTACCATTTGGTGTAGAGCGAGATAGTAGTTGGGTAGTGTAAAGTGGGTGGGGGAGCCTACTGCTTCTTCAATATTGGATTTTATTAGAGCTAGTAAATGCTGGTACGGTACGACTTCCTCCTCCGGTTTTTTAATAGACTCAAGGGTCCGTCTGGGGAAGATGTCTAGAAGGTGCTATTCGTTTCTCTACCCTTGTATCTTAGTTCGGCCCTGGCCATATCAAGGATTTCTCGATAGTACCATCTCGATGAATTGGTGATAGGCCTACATTTCCTGATTATATTCCACTGGATGGCTACGGGCTGTCACATACCAAGAAGGCTTTTAAACTTTTCACCACATAGTGGACAGGGGTATTTGTCGGCTTTGGAGGTCTAAAACAACTTACATTGACGGTACTTTGATGGTTTTGTAGGTATTACCTGCTACTAAAGGATTTGCCACAGGGGCATTAGTGTTCATCCACAGCGTCATCAGTAGTCTGACGTGGTTGTGAGTCCGTAATGATAAAAGGGAACTATGGGGTGAATGGGATGGGTATTAGGGGGCTGGTGAAAGGTGCAGGTGTCAACCGGGTATAAAAAAAGGTTGAGCTACATATATTTCTTATATCCAAACACAATTGGGACGACTTATAGTCAATAGAAACTGTAAGTCTCTGAAGGAGAATTTGAGAGTGTATGCTCCCCGACTATTTAAGAGAAATCCTACGGAGATTTAAATTTAAATACATTCGAAATGATAAATTTATATGGGGGCCTAACACGTTCAAAAGAACGGAACGAACTCTCGGTGTACGTAAATATAAAAATTGATTATTGGGAGTAATTAATATATTTCCGCCAAAATCGGTTTATGGATCCCATATTTCAACAAGATGATGTTCGGGTCCATGTTGCTCCGGTTAGTTTTTGAAGAGACCGGTGTGAATCTGTTGGCAAGGCCGCCCAGATCTCCCGATCTTTTGCCCATAAAACATGTTTAGGAAATGATGGGTAGAAGGCTCGGGAATTTAGTCGGCGAAAGACAAACATATCGTATCGTATTGTTACGAAATTTACCCAAAGCCGACCCTGTGTCATTTCAGCACGACAACAAACGCTTCAATATAAAAAATAGGATTCTCGAAAAGACTCGGCAGCGGAATGAGCGATGATGATTTATACTGGAGAATTCTATGCTGGTGATATAAAACAAGCACACCACGATCGCCAAGCAGTGATACCGCGACGACTAGCTTATATGGGATTATTATTGTATTTTTGAATCAGCTGTTTGAATGTAAATAAAGTTCTAGAATAGTGAAAGTGGATATTAGTTTTATAATTTTTAATTGAACCCACGAAGTATACGACATTTGGTGTTAGAAGTGAAGGATTAAGTGCAGTTAAGATCGTAATTTGATTTATGGAAACTCGTAGTATGGAAAAGTTAGACGAAAAAATTGCACAGATTCTAGAAAAACGTGACAAGAAGGAGAAACAACATCAAGAAGAAATTCAACAGAGGTTAGTAAAATCTTTTGATGAAAAACGTAAAATAGAATTAGAAAATCTTGTCACTACAATGGAAGAAAAACAACAAAATCTTGTTTCCACGATGGAAGAAAAACAACAAAATCTTGTTTCCATGATGGAAGAAAAACAACAAAATCTAGTCTCCACGATGAAAAGTGAACAACATAATTTAATTGAAGGATTGTTCTCGAAATTTAAATTATTAGATGAACAGAGACAAGAAAAACAAGATCAAACTGAATTAAAACGACAAAATGAATTTAAAATAACTGAAGAAAAAAGACAAATGCAATTTGAACAACTAATGCAAATAGTAAGACAAGTTAATGAAACAGTTAATGAAAGAATGCAAATAGTTGAGTCTGATATAAAAGAGATAAATGATGACATTAAGACCATAAAAAATACCGTGGACACCCTTGAAACAAAAGTAGATGACCTCGATTCCATCCAAAGCCAGGTAAAAGTTGAAATCAGTTCAATTCAAAACACAGTTCAAGACCAAATCAGTGCCATCCAAGACAAGGTAGAAACAGAAATTAAAAAAATGCAACAGGACTTACAGCGAGGAAAATACCAGAACACCGTGAGTACCAGAGGTTCCATTAGTAAACCACCCACATTTGATGGCAGTTCATCTTGGCCTATGTACAAACGGCAATTTGAGGCTGTGGCTACAGCTAATGGATGGGATAATCAAGAAAAATCTACTTCTCTGGTAATTTCGTTAAGAGGTCCGGCCCTAGAACTCCTCCAAAGCATTCCAGTCGATGAACAAGGCAATTTCGACAGGATCATCGCCATCCTAGACAAACGATACGACAATCAATCCTTGAGCCAGGTATACCAAGTCCAACTCAGTGGAAAAACGCAAAGATCCGGTGAAAGCCTTCAAGAATTCGAAGCAGAGATTAGACGGTTAGTGCACTTGTCCTACCCAGACCTGCCAGAGAAAACGAAAGACCAGTTGGCCACACAGAGTTTCATAAACGGCATCAGAGATGTGGAAGTACAAAGAAATTTAAGACTGAGTGGCGTCAAGAAAAGTAGTGAAGCTCTACTTCGGGCTTTGGAAGTAGAGGCCGTCATGAACATGTCCAAGCCGAGGGTCCGAGCAGTTTCCTTCAACCAGGAAGAGTCAGAGTCACAATTTCAAGCGCTGCTGGCTGGTCTGAACAAATTATTAGACCGGTCACAAAGAACTGGCACCAGAGGGGCATGTTACGGCTGCGGACGGACAGGGCACTTCCAACGTAATTGTCGAGTGAGGCCACCTAAACGATCACCGACCAGGGGTAACCAACAGAACAGCCACATGTCCAGGGACCGTCAGTCAGTCAGCATAGGGGGGCGAATGCTGACTGTCCCTCCACCAGCCCCAAAACGTTATCCATCCGGGGATTTTGCCGAGATAGCGGCAGCCTAGTCATCAGAGGCACCATCAACGGGCGAGCAGTTACCATCACCATCGATACCGGCGCCGCTGTGTCCATTGCCAAGTCCAGGGTTTTGAGAGCATCAGAAATTCGGCCAGTTACCAATAACATCCAGCTCAGAACAGTCACCGGCGAGTCCATGTCAATACAGGGTGAGGCAGATGTCGTGCTACAGATAGGGGACAACATGATCCGGCATAGGGTCCTGGTAGCGAATATTGAGGACGATTTTATACTGGGAATGGACCTAATTAGCCAGCATGGATTTATGTTCGACCCGAGATATGATGTTCTTCGGTTCCTGAATGAGGAATTTGTATTGACACGGCCCGTCAACACATCAGTCACGCCCATAAAAATTGTGGCAAAGTCTTCAGCTAGAATTCCCGGTCGAACAGAACAGATTATTCATGGGCAGCTACACAGCAATCCTGGGAGCTGCGTTGGAATGGTGGAGCCCGTACATTCAGCTCATGACTACTTAGTTGGACGGGCTATAGTTAAAACCGGACGAGATATACTAATCAGAGTCCTGAATTTGTCCAACAACGACATCAGAATTACCAATGGTCAAGAGATAGCTTGTTTCGAGCCAGTAGAGACCATCATCAATTGCGTCACCAGAAAAGAACTTCTGGCAATAATAAGGGCTGTGGACCATTTCCACAAATACCTGTATGGTCGCCATTTCTTAATCCGAACAGATCATGCCGCACTCAAATGGCTGCTGGACATGAAGACACCGGAAGGACAACTGGCCAGATGGATGGAGAAATTACAGCAATACGACTTCAAGGTGGAACACCGTGCCGGCCGGTTGCACAATAATGCCGATGCCCTATCCAGAAGACCCTGTAGAGCGGAATGCAAGCATTGTCTGAAGACGGAACAGCGAGAGGGTATCTCCATCAGGCAGATCCGAGTCCAGGCCAATGAAGACTGGACAACGGAACAGTGCATCCAGGACCAAATGGCTGATCCAGACATCGAACCAATCTTGTCAGTCAAAATGAGAGGGGCACCCAGGCCACGATGGGACGAGGTAGCTAGATACTCCGGCGTGCTGAAATCGTTATGGGCTCAGTGGGACTCTCTAAGAGTAGACAATGGAATGCTCAAGCGAGTTTGGGAAAGCGCTGATGGACGAGAAACCAAGTCCCAACTGGTAGTTCTGAAGAAGAAGGTACCAGCCATCCTGACCGAAGTACATGATGGAATTACCGGAGGCCACCTGGGCATGAATAAAACCCTAGACAAAGTTCGCCAGCGGTACTACTGGGTGAATTACTTCGAAGATGTCAGAGCTTGGTGCCGCAAATGTGCTACATGTGCCGCCAGTAAGGGCCCGAAGACCCGGACCAAGGGCAGAATGCAGCAGTACAATGTGGGCGTCCCATTTGAGAGAATTGCCATCGATGTCGCCGGTCCGTTTCCCGAGTCTGAGAGGGGGAACAAATACATTCTGGTCGCAATGGATTACTTCAGCAAATGGCCTGAGGCATATGCGATAGCCAACCAAGAGGCAACCACGGTAGCGACGGTGCTAGTAGAACAACTATTCAGCAGGTTTGGCGTCCCGATGGAATTACATTCAGACCAGGGGCGTAACTTCGAATCGAATGTATTCCAGAAGGTCTGCACGATGTTGGGGATCAGGAAAACGAGAACAACACCATTACACCCACAGTCAGACGGAATGGTGGAAAGATTCAACAGGACCTTGGAACAACACCTATCCAAGGTCGTCAGCAATAACCAGCGTGATTGGGATGAGCATATTCCCCTATTCCTGTTGTCATATCGCTCTGCTGTACATAATAGTACAGGCCTGACCCCAGCCAAGGTCTTATTCGGAAAGGAGCTGCGATTACCATGCGACTTGGCATTTGGCTCCCCCGAAGAACCTCCCCAAGACATCGACGATTATGCCGACCAGCTCCGACATAACATGCTGGCAATACACGAATTAGCCCGAACGCAGATGTTGGCCACCAGTAACCGGATGAAGACGCGATACGACCTCAAGGCTAATTCAGTCGGGTTCCAGGAGAGGGACAAAGTCTGGTTGTACAATCCCCAACGGAGCAAGGGTAAATCCCCAAAGCTTACACCCGCCTGGGATGGTCCATACGAGGTGGTCAAGAGGCTTAATGACGTCGTCTACCGGATCCGTCGAAACCCCAAGGCTAAATTGAAGGTGGTTCATTTAGATCGACTCGCTCCCTACCATGGAGGGGATGTTTCTGATCGGGACGATCAGAATTAAGGGGGGGGGGCAGTGTTACGAAATTTACCCAAAGCCGACCCTGTGTCATTTCAGCACGACAACAAACGCTTCAATATAAAAAATAGTATTCTCGAAAAGACTCGGCAGCGGAATGAGCGATGATGATTTATACTGGAGAATTCTATGCTGGTGATATAAAAGAAGCACACCACGATCGCCAAGCAGTGATACCGCGACGACTAGCTTATATGGGATTATTATTGTATTTTTGAATCAGCTGTTTGAATGTAAATAAAGTTCTAGAATAGTGAAAGTGGATATTAGTTTTATAATTTTTAATTGAACCCACGAAGTATACGACAGTATTATAACAAACTTAATTTAAAAAAAATTAAACTTCTTGGTATTTTTTACAGAAATTTTAATGATTTACTGCTTACTATAGCATCTAAACCAAAACCATATTAAATTTAAAAGTCTCCTTCTTCGTTTCTTTGTCTGTGACTATATTTTCTGTTCTATTTTTTACAATCATTCATTCTCATTAAATAGTTTTCTATCAGTTTCAGAAGAACCGATGCAATTATTGTTTGCATTTATCGGGTTTAACTTAAGTTCAAGGATTTTAAAACGTTTATTTGGAATAGTGTATTTAGTATGGACACTTCTCACAATAACTGTGTTTCAACTCAGTACTAACAGAAACACTCAAGAGAGAGTTGCTATAATAACTCCTGCTATTATGTTGCAAGGTGTAAGTAATATTACTATTCATTTTATTGAATTAAAGTAGTAAGTAAATAGTATTAGTGTTATTGAAAGATTAACTCTCAATAAGTTTATATTGTTTTAAAGACAAGCCCACTTAAATAATAGAAATAACTTTTTCTATAGCCACGTGAAGGGAATAAAATACGACAAAAAAATATACGATAATATATTTGCATAGAATGGTATTGAAGCTAGAAATTCTTCTTTAAGCGTCGTGCTTGTACATACTAGTGATGTAACGAATGTCCCCATTCGCATTCCTTAATATTCGCATGTTTTTTAATTAACGCACTCTCATTCGGTTTGGCGGTAACATAAGCGATTTTTTGGGAATGTGTTTAACAGCAAAGAGAGAAAATAGTTATAAAACATCAATGAAATTTCTGAGATTTGACGTTTACTTTTAATATTTGTACTGCAGTAAAAATGTTCCAACAGGGAAATAGTCTTGAAGTTACTCATGATACTCATTAAGTAGGTACATTACATTGTATAATAAATAACATAGTTTAATTTGACTAATAAACAAAAATATTTCTTTTGTTTACTGAAAACATAAAATTTCTTTGTATAATTTTACTCTATTATTGTCAAAATTGTCAAAACAAACACTTAACATGTCTTCTTGAAATAACAATTGTATGACAACATAAAGAAACATCAATAAGACTTTAATGAAAAAAGAACTATTATATTAAGTTACATTTTTTTTTTGGCTTATAACCTGTTTAATTAAAACTGCAAACAACAAACTTCATATACTTTGACTCAAACAAATAATTATATACATACTATATATAAAGACAACCGGGTGATAGTAGTTACCAGAAAAAATAAAAAATATAAGTTATGTGTTTTAAAATTTATAATAAAAAATCTACACTCTCTGGTGTTCTTATTATTACTCCTGTTGATGCAAATCTGTACTGTACTTTAATATTACCTAAAATTCATAGCCAACTGCTCCTGCTGTAAAATGAATCTTTACAATCAAATTATTGAAGGTTAAGTTGATAATTATTTTGTCTGTTCATTTAGGGTTTCAATCCTCAGATTTTTCCTGCAACATATAAATGTTTGGAAAATTGTAAATGGAGAACAAGGTCTAGTAAGGCAATTTAAAAAAAATACCCGGCTTATTGGTTGTCTGTACAGAAATTCTTCCCTACAGAGATTCTGAGTGAAAGAGATGTCTAGAATATGATCAACCAGTATTCCTAATATACATTTTTTTACTAACAAGAAAATATGTATCAAACGTAAATCTAAGAATAAACCTCCAGCTACAATACACAGCGATTCACAACGACTCTAGAGTTGGAGTTGAAACGTCTCCAAACACAGATACGTATAGCACAGTATACAAAACATTATTTATATACAGGAGTACTGTACTCAGAATATCTGTGGGCTGTAAGAAAGAATTTCTGTACAGACAACCAGTAATCTGGGTAATTTTTCGAAATTGCTATACTATACTTAGTCCTCCATTTACAGTTTTCAAATAGATACTCATTTGTTGCAGGAGAAATCAGAAGAGAGAAACTCCAATTGAACAGGTAAAATAATCAAAGACCTCCTCAACAATCGTTTCGAAATTAGTTAATAAACTAAACCGTTTCTACAAAGGAAACTAATAGTACTAATGTTACTTTGTGTCCCTCACACTTCCTGAGGAAAGCTATAATTACACTAGGATTCTTTTTAAGTACAAGAACAATCAAAACTGGGTGTCATAAAAAAAATCTACAATTTAAGTAATAATCTAGCAGGTGTTTACTATTTTGAAATCACTATTAAATGCGCCATTTTTTCAAGTTAGTTGTCAACCTGGCGTAATACTGTTTTCCCAATACAGTAACTTAGAATTGTGCTAAGTGTTGATTTTGAATACTTACTTTGGTCAAAAATGATATTATCTCTCAAGTAGAAACAGTTGGCTATAAATTTGGACAACTGGTTACAGAAGCATTTGTAATTTGCATCAAAAGGAGTGAAATGACTCACAGGGTGTAGATTTTCTCGATGTTTTTTAAATGCTTACAATCTTTAAAACACGTAATTTAAATTTATTTATATTTTTCTGATAACTATTATAACTAGGCCTATGACCCGGTTGACGCCGCCATATGGGACATCCTATACCTTTGACATTTCTTCTTGAAATAAAGTTAAGGCGAACTGTAAATACATAATCCGTACAATTTAATTACTGACTGAGCTTAAATAATGCTAATTTCGATGCATTTTACCTTGCAACCTATTTCGCTGTGTTTAAGGAAGACCAACAACACCAAAATCTCTATTCCTAGCTAAACTGGTGGATGGTAGGACTAAATATTGCCGGGCATTGGAGAAAGTACTTGTCCACCTCCCACAATGTAATTAGTCTGGTTTCCACACTTTTGTTTAAACTATAAACCATAAACTATTCATAAGGCTTTTTCAGTCAAAAGTTGTATAAACCTAAACCAAAAACTGGGTTTTCATAAGTATTACATATCAATATATCAATCCGGGCAATATTTTAAAAACCATTTGGAAATATTTCTTATACATTACAAAAAAATTATTTACACTCATTTCAAAAATATGTTTTAACAATATTTCTCTATAATAATACAACAATATTTTCAGATAATATTTTATATCCATATTCTATAATATTTCTAAAACCTTTTTTTATAATATTTTGTAATCAGCGCCAATTCGTCCAAAAATGGTTCGTCTTTGAAGCTGAGATGTCATTTCGGCCATTTTATCAGTTTGGTCAAAGAATAAAGACTCGTATAGTTCGTTTGGTGCTGTTTGGTGTGTTTAATGTTAGTTTGGTGTGTTATTCTTACTGTTTATTTCATTAAGTGATTATTCTGATTTACGGTGAGTCCGTGACTATACCATAAGAATTATATAATAAGTGGTTATATCTATAGACGCATAGTAAGTATTAATTAGAGATAGATACATTACACACCTACATGCATTACATGTTATATCATTTTAACACGAATGTTAACAGTTTAACTGCAAGGTTTTGTAGGAATATAAATCACAGTAAAGGCATACTCTTGCATATTTACTTGATTATTTTGATTATTTTTTTACTTCCTATAAATCTTTAGAATGAAACAACTGCATGTTTAGAAAATAATCATTTAAGATGAAATTGTTGCATCTTATTAAGTATTTGTAGGATGTAAAATCATTATTTTATATATAAAATAATTCAATTCATCAAATACAAGTTGTTAATTATTATTTTTTAACTTAAAATTGTTGCTGAAACAGGATTAAAGTTGAGGTGTTTGGTTACTCTAATGTCTGAAGTATAGATGTAGAAAGTGCCAATAGCAGTTATTGTTGCTTTTGTATGCTGGAATATGTAAGAACATATATCTACATCATAATAATAGGAAATCAAAGGTCCCAAATCCCACATATCTTTAATTTGATTAATTAGACTTCCTGTTTACATATATGTTTATTTAATGTGTGGTATGTACCCTTATCTTTTACACAAATGTTTCTACTTCAAATATAGAGTCTCTCTCTCTTTATGTTATTAATGTATTAATAAAGTTGCTCTTTCATAGTGTTTTTTGGCAATTATTGAACACCATCAGTATACACAATACAGATGTTTGTACTCAGGAAGAGTGATTGATCAGTTTGTAGATATTACTTCTTTCATGTTACAGGAGCAAGATGAACAAGTTTCTCGAAATTGCTCTTCAACATTTTAATTAAACCAAAATTGAAATACTTACCTGTTTAAAAAAACACTGAGAGGTGAGAAACTGAATGAGACATCAGAATATTTTTGAAATTCGTTTTTAAAAAAGGAGTAAGAAGATATACTAAATTATTTTGTTGGTTTACAGGTCTTGCTAAATCTTTCAAAATATAAAATAATTTATATTAAAATTTCAAATGTATGGAAATATCTGCTTTATTTTTACTTTGCCATTAATTGTATGGTTTTATTTCGAACTAAGCATTTGTTTCAGTAATCAGAAAAATTGAAGAAAAAATGTCAAAAATTGAAACAAGCTATTACTTCTATTGAAAAAATGATAATGAGACCAAAACTCTGTGGCTACACTAAAACCGTTACAATCATGCATTCACATCTTCCTTACAAACAGAAGAATGCTAGATAACATTACAAACACTTTAAATCTTTGAATGGTAATGAAGCGGAATACTATCCCTTCCACGAGTTGGTTGATGGCCGATTGCACCAGCTGTCGGATGAATTCTCGTAACAATATCTTTATTTCTACGAAGTTGAAACAGTTCTTGTACGTTCGGATTGTCTGAGGTTGGAATTTGGCGGTTTGCTTGTTCGTAATATTCTGGCAAATTCTTGTCGGATTTCTTAAACATTTTCTTCAGTCGGCGAGGGTAGGGAAGCTTCAACAGCTGTAATAATTTCTTCGGTGGAAATTGTTTTTAGAGTTATGGCGAAGTTGAAACCTTTATTGCTTAAAACCATTTTCTCAGTTTCGTTGAGATTGTAGTCTGAGACCTAAATACGAACAGCACCGACATCATTGCTAGCCTAGATGTTAAGTCACTATACCAAAGCATTCCAGTCAACGATGCTGAAATGGAATGGGGTTTAACTTTGATATGTTGGTAACAATTTAAAGAAACGATCATGCCAGAGTACTTACATGTGTCTTTGTCTGCTCTGCTGACCACTCTGTAGTTGAAGTGTACTGTATTTTGAGGAGTTGACCCCGCACTGCCTTTTAGTGAATTTTACTGTGTCTATTTCACGACCGGTCTGATTTCACTTAAAACTACAACAATGAAGAACTAGAGAGATTAGTTCTTTTACGAGCGAGAATGTATATATCCGTCCCTGACGGTGGATTAAGCCACTCTGGCAATGAGTGTGCGCGTAAAAATCACCAACAAAAACAAAAAAAATACGAAAAAAAAGATTCGGAATTACACTGCTAATCCAAAACTCTTGTTCCAAACTAAATATACTAATCTACTAATAAATGTTAATGAATCCTCAACATAAACCGCACACCGAAATACAAGGTATTTCAGCCAGCTAACCCGGAGGGCGCGGGTAGTGGACATAATTTTACGAAAGGTCTTTGTAAAGACCCAGTGGCTGTACGAACTGTAGCCACTCTAGAGATCCCGTCAGAGCCCGGATGGAGTTCTTCAACTCTCCCTAACTGCCATTTGAGTGGCGGTATATTATCACTCTTAATAAGTACTAAATCGCCAACATGCAAAGACCACGACCTGTCATTCCACTTTTGCCGTTGCTGCAGCGTGTGTAAATATTCGTTATGCCAACGTTTCCAAAAAACCTGATGTATTTTCTGGAGCAATTGCCATCTATTCAATCTATTACAGGGAATGTGAGTAACAATACGCTCAGGAATAGTAGTTAACGGAGCTAAAGTGAGAAAATGTCCGGGAGTAAGGACTGATAAATCATTAGGATCCGAACTCATGGGGTATAGAGGTCGTGAGTTTAGAACGGCTTCGATCTGGGTAAGAACTGTATTGAATTCCTCATATGTTAGAATTTGCGATCCTACAATTCTTAAAAGGTGCGATTTTACTGACTTCACAGCGGATTCCCAAAGGCCTCCAAAATGTGGAGCCGAAGGGGGATTAAACGCCCAAGTAATATTCTCGGTAGCTACGGAGGTATATATATAATCATTGAGGATTTTATATGCACCAACAAAATTGGTACCTTGGTCAGAGAATACATGAGAACATCTCCCTCGTCTCGCTATGGGACGTTTGAGACAACAAATAAATGTTTCAGCTGAGAGACTAGAAGCCAGTTCGAGATGAAGAGCTTTCGTAACAAAACAAAGAGACAAATATAAGCCTTTTGAGGCTGGACAACTCGTCGCTTCCAAGAAGTTACAAGAAAAGGTCCAGCGTAATCAACACCGACAACTGAGAAGGGTTTGACTTCTGAGATCCGTGATGCGGGTAAATTACCCATAAAGAGCTTTGGGCTTAACCTTAAAACATCGCAGGCAATTAGAGAGAGTACGCCGAATTACTCTACGAGCTGATAAAATCCAAAAGTGTTGAGAGATTAAAAAATACAGAGTTTGAAAACCAGGATGTAGGTTTTCTATGTGGTAATTTTCAATAATCAATTGAGTTAGACGATGATTTTGAGGCAATAAAAGAGGAAACCTTTTGTCATAGGGAAGTTCAGAGGCTTGTAAACGACCGCCCACCCTGAGGAAACCATCACTATCAATGAACAGGTTGAGTTTTCTAAGAGTTTTAGGTAAGCGTCGTTTATTTTCTATTCTGTCAAGTATATCGGAGAATTCGAGATGTTGTACTCTTTTGACTAGCATGAGAAGTGCTTGAAATAACTCGAGTGAACTGAAATGAGTAAATTACTTAGAGTTAGGGTTTTTGCAATTGTATATAAAGCGTTTACAATATGCCAAAATTCTTTTGAGTTTGTTCAAAGAGGAGAAACGATTCAGTAATGTGTCAATAGAGTTTAGAGAACAGAGAGTTAAGAAAATATGTGGTTTTTCTTCTACCGTACATTCTGTCTGTAGCAGAATATCCTTTTGAGGCCAACATTCCTTTGATAACAATAACCATGTAGGGCCATTCCACCAAAGTTTCTTTTCTACAAGGGATTGAGGAAACAACCCGCGGCAAGCACAATCCGCCGGGTTGTCTATTGAGGGCACATAAAACCAGTATTCAGGTTTAACTTTATCCTGAATATAGGAGACTAGGTTACTAACGAAAGTTTTCCAGCGATGTGGAGAGGATTTGATCCAAGTGAGAGCTAACATTGAATTCAACTTATTTTTGTAAGTATGGACAACAAATTCGATCAAACTTGATAAGAGGACAGCACCACATAATACCAATCGAGGAATGCTAAGGGTTTTAAGCGGTGCAACTTTAGATTTTGCGTATAGTAAAGACACTTGAGCAGGGCAATATAGAGAAATTTAAGATAAATTACAGCAGCATATCCCAACTCAGAGCTGTCAGAAAACCATGTAGTTCACAGGAAACGAATGAGGTCGAGACTATTTTTCGAGCTATTATGAGATTCTAGAGAGAAGGGCATTCCTGTTTATATCGTTTCCACTTTTCACGGATATCTGGAGGAGGTGAGTCATCCCAATCACATTTTAGACACCACAATTTTTGATTGAGGTTTTTAACAAGAAATGAAAGAGGGGATAATAATCCAAGGGGATCAAACGTCTTGGCTAATTCGGAGAGCATATTCCGTTTAGTATAAGAGAGATCTAGAGGCGTAATTTGATAGAAGAACGTATCCAAGTTTGCTTGCCACTGCAGACCTAAAACTTTCAGACTAGTATCATCATCCGAATAAAATGAAATGGGATCTAATAATCTACAATCCTCAGGAATATTTACGAGCAGTTCTGGTGTATTATCATTTACAAGAATTTGTCGATACATTTGTTGAATGTCAGCGGTGAAAACAATAGAGTGTAAACGAAAACGTAACAAAATAGAACTAATATCCTTTTGAAGTTTAGGTCCAACTAAGAAAGTATCATATAAGGAGAGAGTATTAGAGGTTTTTGCAGAGGCATCAAATACTACTCTGAGTTTCGTAGTTTTACTATTATGATTGATAACAGCATGGTGAGGAATATAGTAATAACTCCGAGGAGGAGTCTCTTCTAAAACCTTTTCCATGTGTCCTTTGTCGAGGTAATCCTGCATGAAGATTTTATAACTATCATATAGAGAGGGATGAGTTAAAAGACGTCTTTCCAAGGCAAGCAATCTGCTAAGTGCTAGAAATCGAGTATCAGGAAAAAGATGTTCGAGATCACTAAAAGGAAGAGAGACAATGTATGAGTGTCAGCGAAAATTTGTTCACATTTTAGATCCTTCGCATAAGAGGTAATATAGTGGGGAACTTTCTCTAACTGCCAGAACTTGGCGAGTGTGTTTTCTAATGTACAAAAAAAGGAGTTCAATTTTGGAACAGAGGCATTGACTTTACCCATAATAATCCAGCCAAAAACAGTATTTAAGGCAACAGGACTGTCTATTCGACTTTGTATTTTTCCATCCTTGAGAATCATTGAGAAGAGATCTGCTCCGAACAACATATCTATCGGACCAGGGACACCAAAATGTGTATCCGCCAAAATGACGGATGAGGCATATCTCCACAAATCTTAGGATTACAAGAGCTTCAATATCGAAGGTAGGAGTTGCTTGAAATACAGGTCTTATGGTGGATGAGAGTGCAGTTGAAGTTTTCAAACCCAACTGTCCAAGGCCATCAACACTGGTAGGAAGTTTGTAACGTTTCAAACCTAGTCGACGGGCACATGGCTCGGAAATGAAATTTGTTTGACTGCCGGAATCTAATAAAACCCTGATCTTTTGGTAATTTTCAAAAGCATCCAAAATTTCCACACAAGCAGTAGAGAGGAGAACAACCTTTCGAGTAGTACTATCAACCGTAGGTACAGTACTAGTGAGTGTTTGAGAAGTAGAGGGCTGATTTTGCTGTGGAATAGCTGGAGTACTAATGTGTGAATCTGAGGTACCCGTTTTTGCAATAGTGCGAGGAGAGCTATCAAAGTAAAGCAAAGTGTGGTGTTGTTTGTGACAAACCCTGCAGAAATCGGTATATAGTTCTGCGTTACTGATTAATGCAGTTCTAGAAAACCGTTTGATAGGTTTTACTTGTGAGTGCTTCAGAGGAGGTTTAAAACCTCTTTGCAACATAGCGACCGAATCGTTAGCTTTACAATTTTTCCGGAGAAACTCATAGAGAGCTTGATACGTAGGTAATACTGATGATTCTATAGTGAGTTCAAAACTTTTAAGTAAACTATGAGAAATCTTTTTACTTAACATATTGAAAAGAACAAAGTCCCATGAATGAACGGGAAAGTTTAGATTGTTTAATACAATGAGATTGTCCTCAAAGGTGTCTAACAAAATCTTCAAATCATTATCTGAGTTAGCATTATGCGCATCAACAATAGTTTCCCAATGTAGTGTAGCTAAAATTCGTTTATTCTGATATTTTTTCACTAATTTGTCATATGCCGCTTTGTAATTAGCAGGAGAAATTTCAAAATGCTTAATTTCCACTAAGGCAGAACCTGAAATTAACGAGAGTAGATATTGAAACTTATCTACCGGTGATAAGTCATCATTTGAATGAATGAGCGAATTATACAAACTAATAAATCGTGACCAATCTTTTATGTCTCCTGTAAACAAAGGAATATTTAACTTCGGAAGCTTCACTTTAGAAGTTTTAGTTTCTTGTAGAGAACGAGCCGACACTTCCGTCTTAAATAACTCCTCGTATGTGCATCTAATTGAGTAATATTTCTGATCGATATCTTTTCTAATATCTTTTTCTTCCGAAACGTGAGGATTTTCTAAGAGAGCATAATTACTTAAGATATTAGCATGTTGAGAATTAAACTCCGAGTAGAGATTGAACAAATTTTCATAACGAATTTTGAAATTAGAGCGTAAAAATACATCAGTTTTAGCCTTTTCTGCAAAACAAAAGAGTTCCGAAATTCTTTCAACCGATAAATCCCGGAGTGCTTTGGCTTGATCAATTCTTTTTTGTGCAGCCGCCGCCATCTTATTTACTTAAATGAGAAATGAAAGCGATATTTTTTACACTGTGTGCTGTAAAAAACCGAAAACAATAACAAAAAATGAGAACCAGAGAAATTGAGTTATTTTTACAAATTCGATGCAGTCGGTTTTGAATACTTTATTTCCACCAAAGAGAGAGAGAGAGAGAGAAAGAGAGAGGGGGGAGCAATAACCAATGAGAGAATAAAATAAAATATTCTTTAACTGCAACAAACTTGACCTATATTTCTACCGAGAGAATGAGAGAGAGAGTTGAAAAATCCGATTTTACGAATGCAAACAAACCCTAATTAAGTAAAAACAAAACTATATCCATTATATGCTAATGACAAAATATTAAATTTTCCACAAAAATGAGCGAGAAACGATTAGCGAAATCAAAAATAAAATAATTTGTCTTGTAGCAATGTTTAATGAAACGTAGTGTACACGATGTTTACCATATTATGAGCGCAAAAAACAAGTAGAGTTTTAAACGAGATTCTACGTTGATATTTTACTTAATTTTGGATTTTTAACGATCGCAAAAATGCGTACTATTTATCTAATACAAGCAGTGCAAATCCGAGCTCGAAGTGGCCAATGAAATGGAATGGGGTTTAACTTTGATATGTTGGTAACAATTTAAAGAAATGATCATGCCAGAGTACTTACATGTGTCTTTGTCTGCTCTGCTGACCGCTCTGTAGTTGAAGTGGAGGAGTTGACCCCGCACTGCCCTTTAGTGAATTTTACTGTTTCTATTTCACGACCGGTCTGATTTCACTTAAAACTACAACAATGAAGAACTAGAGAGATTAGTTCTTTTACGAGCGAGAATGTCTATATCCGTCCCTGACGGTGGATTAAGCAAAAAAAATACAAAAGAAAAGATTAGGAATTACACTGCTAATCCAAAACTCTTGTTCCAAACTAAATATACTAATCTACTAATAAATGTTAATGAATCCTTTCCCAACTCACATCATTGAACTCGCCAGACACTGCTTAAACAACACATATTTTACATACAATGGACAAATATACAAACAAACTGAGGGTGCTCCAATGGGCTCATTGCTGTCACCAGTAATAGCCAATCTCTTCATGATTTATTTCGAAGAAGAAGCTTTTCAGAATGCTAAGCTTAAACCAACGTTATGGGTTCGATACGTAGATGATGGAGAAGCCGAATTGGAAAATTTTCTGACATATATCAACAACTTACATCCTAAAATACAGTCTCCCATTTCTAGATGTTCTTGTTACGAAAACACCAAACAGAAGTTTTCAAGTTAGTTTACAGAAAACCAACACACCCCCAGCGCAGATCCAAGCAGTAACCAACACCCAGATCATTTCGATTAACAGACCCTAACACAAAAAACGAAGAAATTAAAATTATAACAGAAGAACTAAAGAAAAACGAATACAAAAATCATACTGTTACGAAATTTACCCAAAGCCGACCCTGTTTCATTTCAGTACGACAATAAACGCTTTGAGATAAAAAATGGTTCTCGAAAAGACTCGACACCTGTAGGAGTGATTTTTACGAGAATTTTCTATGCTGGGCTTATAAAGGAAGCAAGCCACGATGGAGAGTTCAGTTTTACCGCGACGACTAGCTTATATGGGATTGTTATTGTGATATTTGAATCAGCTGTTGTACATTCGATGTAAATAAAAGTTTCTAGAAAAGTGAATGTGAATATTAGTTTTATACTTTTAAATTGAACCCACGGACTATATTGCAATTTGATTTATGGAAACTCGTAGTATGGAAAAAACCGAAGAAACTACCAAAAAAATTATAAAACAGATTACGGAGGGACTGGATGAAAAAATTGCACAGATTCTAGAAAAACGTGATAAGAAGGAAAAACAACATTAAGAAGAAATTCAACAAAGGTTAGTAAAATCTTTTGATGAAAAACGTAAAGTAGAATTAGAAAACCTTCTCACTACGATGAAAAGCGAACAACAAAATTTAATGGAAGGATTATTCTCGAAATTTGTAGAAAAACAAGATCAACTTGAATTAAAACGACAAACTGAATTTAAATTATTAGAAGAAAAACGATAAAATGATTTTAAAGTATTTGAAGAGAAACAAGGCAAAACGGAACAAAAAAGACAATTGCAATTTGAACAATTAATGCAAATAGTATCGCAAGTTAATGAAACAGTTAATGAAAGAATGCAAATAGTTGAATCAGATATAAAAGAAATAAACGACGACATAAAGATCCTAAAAAGTAATGTGGAGACTCTTGAAATCAAAGGAGATGACATCGATTCCGCCCAGAACCAGGTGAAATTTGAAATAAGTGCTATCCAAAGCCAGGTAAAAGCTGAAATCAGTTCAATTAAAGACGCAGTACACAGTAAAGTACAAGATAAAGTGGAACCAGCAATTAAAAAATTCCAACGTGACTGTCGAGTGAGGCCACCTGAACGATCACCGACCAAGGGTAACCAACAAAACAGCCACATGTCCAGGGACCGTCAGTCACTCAGCATAGGGGGGCGAATGCTGACTGTCCCTCCACCAGCCCCCAAAACGTTATCCATCCGGGGATTTAGCCGAGATAGCGGCAGCCTAGTCATCAGAGGCACCATCAATGGGCGAGCAGTTACCATCACCATCGACACCGGCGCCGCTGTGTCGTTGCCATGTCCAGGGTTTTGAGAGGATCAGAAATTCTGCCAGTTACCAATAACATCCAGCTCAGAACAGTCACCGGCGAGTCCATGTCAATACAGGGTGAGGCAGATGTCGTGCTACAGATAGGGGACAACATAATCCCGCATAGCGAATATTGAGGACGATTTTATACTGGGAATCGACCTAATATGATATGATGATGATATGATGTTCTTAGGTTGCTAAATGAGGAATTTGTATTGACACGGCCTGTCAACACATCAGTCACCCCTATAAAAATTGTGGCAAAGTCTTCAGCTAGAATTCCCGGTCGAACAGAACAGATTATTTATGGGCAGCTAGACAGCAATCCTGGGAGCTGCGTTGGAATGGTGGAGCCCGTACACTCAGCTCATGACTACTTAGTTGGACGGGCTATAGTTAAAACCGGGCGAGATATACCAATTAGAGTCCTGAATTTGTTCAATAACGATATCAGAATTGCCAATGGTCAAGAGATAGCTTGTTTCGAGCCAGTAGAGAGCATCATCAATTGCGAAGAAGAGTACCAGACGTCAGTGAAGGAGACAGGGCCCAGTAAAGAGTTCCTACAACAATTTGCTGACCATTTGACACACCTGACACCAGAGAACCAGAAGAAAGCCAAGCAATTTATCACAAAGCACTGGCAAATTTTTAACAGTCAAGATGGAACCACCGGTCGCACCAACATCATCCAGCATCGAATAGATACCGGAAAGGCTCAACCCATCAGAATACCACCTAGACGACTACCATTGGGGCAATGTTACAAAGTGGAGTTATTGAGCCACCCATCAGCCCATGGTCCGCTCCCGTCGTGCTAGTTAAAAAGAAGGATGGAACCACCCGATTTTGCGTGGATTACAGAATGATGTCACGAAGAAAGACAGCTATCCATTACCCCGAATCGATGACACTTTGACCACACTAGCAGGCTCCCGTTGGTGCTCCACACTAGACCTAAAAAGTGGATTTTGGCAGGTTGGTCTACACGCAAACGACAGAGAGAAGACAGCGTTCTCCACCAGTAAAGGGCTGTTTCAGTTCACGGTCATGCCCTTTGGGTTATGTAATGCACCCGCTACATTTGAGAGGCTAATGGAGTATGTACTGAGCGGGTTAACATGGAGGACGTGCTTAATATACCTCGACGACATTCTAGTCATGGGTCAGACATTCGATGACCACCTGAAGAACCTGGACGAAGTATTCTCAATCCGAAGAAGTGTTCCTTGTTCCAAAAAGAAGTAGAGTTTTTGGGCCACGTAGTGTCCGAGTCAGGAATTCGCACCAAAGAAGACAAGATAGAAGCCATCCGTGATTGGCCAGTTCCAAGAGACAAACATAAACTCCGAAGCTTCTTGGGCCTCTGTTCATACTAGTGCATTTGTTGAGGGATTTGCCACCATCCCCGCCCCTCTACATCGGCAGACCACTGAGAAGGAGACCTTCCATTGGAATCAGGATTGCAAAACATCATTCAGGCGACTGAAGGCAGCACTATGTTCCAGCCCAATCGTAGCCTTTCCTACACAGTCCGGCAAGTTCATCTTAGACACCGACGCCAGCAATATAAGGTTTGGGGGCCGTCCTATCCCAGGTGCAAGATGGTGAAGAGAGAGTGATCGAGTATTACAGCCGTGGATTCTCGAAACCGGAAAGAAATTATTGCGTCACCAGAAAAGAACTTCTCGCAATAATAAGGGCTGTAGACCCTTTCCACAAATACTTCTATGGTCGTCATTTCTTAATCCGAACAGATCATGCCGCACTCAAATGGCTGCTGGACATGAAGACACCGGAAGGACAACTGGCCAGATGGATGGAGAAATTACAGCAATGCGACTTCAAGGTGGAACACCGTGCCGGCCGTTTGCACAATAATGCCGATGCCCTATCCAGAAGACCCTGTAGAACGGAATGCGGACATTGTCTGAAGACGGAATAGCGAGAGGGTATCTCCATCAGGCAGATCCAAGTGCAGGCCAATGCAGACTGGACAACGGAACAGTGCATCCAGGACCAAATGACTGATACAGACATCGAACCAATCCTGTCACTCAAAACGAGAGGGGCACCTAGGCCACGATGGGACGAGGTAGCTAGAAACTCCGGCGTGCTGAAATCGTTATGGGCTCAATGGGACTCTCTAAGAAAAGACAATGGAATGCTCAAGCGAGTTTTGGAAAGCGCTGATGGACGAGAAACCAAGTCCCAACTGGTAGTTCCGAAGAAAAAGGTACCAGCCATCCTGACCGAAGTACATGATGGAATTACCGGAGGCCACCTGGGCATGAATAAAACCTTTGACAAAGTTCGCCAGCGGTACTACTGGGTGAATGACTTCGAAGATGTCAGAGCTTGGTGCCATCTGTGCAGCCAGTAAGGGCCCGAAGACCTGGACCAAGGGCAAAATGCAACAGTACAATGTGGGCGTCCCATTTGAAAGAATTGCCATCGATATCGCCGGTCCGTTTTCCGAGTCTGAGAGGGGGAACAAATACATTCTGGTCGCAATGGATTACTTCAGCAAATGGCCTGGGGCATATGCGATACCCAACCAAGAGGCAACCACGGTAGCGACGGTGCTAGTAGAACAACTATTTAGCAGGTTGGAATTACGTTCAGACCAGGGGAGTAACTTCGAACCGAATGTATTCCAGAAGGTCTGCACGATGTTGGGGATCAGGAAAACGAGAACAACACCATTACACCCACAGTCAGACGGAATGGTGGAAAGATTCAACAGGACGTTGGAACAACATTGGATAGGGTCGTCAGCAATAACCAGCGTGATTGGGATGAGCATATTCCCCTATTCCTGTTGGCATATCGCTCTGCTGTACATAATAGTACAGGCCTGACCCCAGCCAGGGTCCTGTTCGGAAAGGAGCTGCGATTACCCTGCGATTTGGCATTTGGCTCCCCCGAAGAACCTCCCCAAGACATTGACGATTATGCCGACCAGCTCCGACATAACATGCTGGCAATACATGAATTAGCCCGGACGCAGATGTTGGCCACCAGTGACCGGATGAAGACGCGATACGACCTTAAGGCCAATTCAGTCGGGTTCCAGGAGAGGGACAAAGTCTGGCTGTACAACCCCCAACGGACAAGGCTTACACTCGCCTGGGATGGTCCATACGAGGTGGTCAAGAGGCTTAATGACGTCGTCTACCGGATCCGTCGAAACCCCAAGGCTAAATTGAAGGTGGTTCATTTAGATCGACTCGCTCTCTATCATGGAGGGGATGTTTCTGATCGGGACGATCAGAATTAAAGGGTTACGAAATTTACCCAAAGCCGACCATGTTTCATTTCAGTTCGACAATAAACGCTTTGAGATAAAAAATGGTTCTCGAAAAGACTCGGCCCCTGTAGGAGTGATGATGATTTTTACGAGAATTTTCTATGCTGGGCTTATAAAGGAAGCAAGCCACGATGGAGAGTTCAGTTTTACCGCGACGACTAGCGAATAAGGGATTGTTATTGTGATATTTGAATTAACTGTTGTACATTCGATGTCAATAAACGTTTTAGAAAAGTGAATGTGAATATTAGTTTTATAATTTTAAATTGAACCCACGGACTATATTGCAATACAATAAAACAAAGAATTAACCGAAACACATGACCAGAAGACAACAAAGACATAATGAAGAACAAACATACAGCTATTCTACCTTATATTAGAGGTACTACTACCAGAATAGGACTACTGAGAAAACACAGCATTAAGTCAATTTTCAAGCCTCACACGAACATAGGCAAAGTCCTCGGTACCCCAAAAGATAAAATCGAGTTAGGGAACCCCGGAGTCTATAGTATATCTTGCGGAGACTGTCAAAAGTCATACGTGGGAAGTACTAATCGACGCAATTCCGTACGAGCAGAGTAGTATCAGGAATAAACAAACGACATCGGCCTTATTCCAACACGAACTCAATATAGGACATAAAATAGAATTCAAAACGTGCAAGGAAATCGCCAACTTAGAAAATCACCGAAATAGGCAAATAGCTATCGAAATTTAAAAAATCGGGGAATTAAATGAATGCGACGACCCTCAAAACTTGCCAAAAACGTGGAAGACACTTCTACAAAAATCCCATCAAAAACTCTAACCAATAAATCTAATCCTAATGGAAAACAATCACAAGGGAAAAATAAACTAGGCGACGGGTGGTCACTACCCAAGGGGATTAGCAGGTAAAGCAATAAAGATTACTATCGGCACGGCACCTGAAAAGTCATCATACACGTTACCATCTCGAACGAAGGTATAAATAGAAAGTCAAACTCTAAATTTCTTCATTCTATTTTCAGATTTTTTCCTGGTACTTCGATGTTAACGTGGGAACGCATCGAGCTGCCTTCAGTTTTTGTTAAATATAAATACAAGCGAAGCGATCCCACGGTCGTCATTATATTATTTTATTTTGTTCAGTTAGTTTTAGTTTCAATTTATATTTAATTATTATTTCAAGTTTATAGGGTTCATCTTTGAATTTTGTACTTTAAATAAAATTCCTTTCCATCTCCTTGTGTATATTTTGTATTTTCTTCTTTCGTGGTTGTCCTGGTTTATTTCTTTGCGGGGGAGTCCACTTCCATACTTTCCTGGGTATTATTTTCTTAACTCATGTGGCGCAGGTAGTCAACCGTTTCAGCTGTTTTTCAGTTATTGTGTCTAAAATAGTATGTGTAGCCAGCATTCTTTGTCTAATGCTCTCATTTATAAGGTGGTCAAATAGATTGATTGACACCAAACACAAATCTTTATTTTCTCACAAATTCACAATACATATATACCTGGTGTACATTCACCCAATATCCAAAACAGAAGAAACAATATTTGTTATAGCTGCAGTATACAATGACAATGTTGACGGGCCAAAACAAAAACAAATAGACACATTTATAAACAGCACTAATTTTACATTATTTTTGTAATAGAGAACAACACAGATTCAATGGCAAACAGAATACTTGTTACTAGATTGCATTTTGGGTTTCTTTCATCCTCTAACAAATAATATCTATTTGAAAATTGTAAATGGGTAACAAAGTTACTGGTTGGCAGTACAGAAATTCTCCTGCGCAAATATTTTGGGTATTCTGAGAGAAAGAGAAGTGTAGAATATGAAGAACTAGTACTCATGTATTTAAACAGTGTATTGTATATTGTGTGATGCTTATCGGTGTTCCCCATTTACAATTTTCAAATATTTGTGTGTTGCAGGAGAAATCTTATAAGAAAAACCCCAAATCAACAGGCAACATAATCAAAGACCTCTTCAGCAATATTTTTGAAATTACTTACTTGTTCCTAGATAACTGGAAAACATCAAAAACTTACAAATTTAATCTTGATATTGTATCAGACTCGTAAGTACAACAATAAAAATTGTAAGACAGTTCACCACAATAGAATATACTAAAATCTACAATACTAGAAAATGCAATATAGAGAAGGTCAAAAAAGAAAACATCCAGCTCTTTAACACAAAACTACAGATATCTCTAATAAAGAATTATCCAACTATAAAAAACACTTCTATTCTTATCCGCTTCCCGAGTATATTTTAAAGCTAATAAAAGCAAAAGAGAAATATTCTCAGAAAATACCAGGCACATCAGGATCCATGGATTAAAAAAAGAATGAAAGAATTTAAGAAGAATATACAAAGAATAACAGAACGGTTGGACAAAAACTTGTGAAACAATGCGGCCCACGATAGAATTTTTCATCAAAATAATAATCAAGTAAGCACTACCTGATTTAGACTGAATGGAATTAATTGTTTCTCTGACAAAGAAAAAGCCAGGAGATTCCACTATCAAGACCACTTCAGAGGTGAAAATCACCCCAATTTTTAAACACAAATCATAGAAAATAATAGTCACAATAACAAAGAAGTAACCAGACCTTTAAACAGCAGAGTGAGTGTGGAGGAAGCCTATTTTCAAAGCCTGCATAAACAAAAAAAACAGAAATATAGAAAGAAAGCGATAATCATAGACATTTCTAAGCCCAACGCAAAAAATGTAAAGGAATAGGAATGTCTTGGGGTTTCATTCTGTGAAGATGGAAGGGATGATGAAGAAATAATGAAGAAAATAAGCAGAGGAAGGAATATGACTAAAGCATTACACAAAAAAGACGTATAAAACATTAATAGAGTCAGTTATGAAAAATGGGTTAGAGCATGACATGTCATATTTAAAAAAATCCTTTCGAATGTAATAAAATACTTATCAGCCTTTCATTTAGGGAGGACCAAATCATAAAAAATTGTCCTAGATAGGAGTAAATTATAATTTTTTTTGGCTCAAATGTTGAATGAAAATATTTATTTGTATCCGGACAAATTATTATTAAACAAATTATGTTGACTGTTTCTAAATTTATATGCTTTACAATTTTTTGTTTTTCATATTGAACTAATTTGTAGCTGATCTTGGTGCCTTGGACCACCAGTATGTATACTGAAGCTTGGTGCCACCTGACTATTTTCCAATAATTATCAATTCATTTTTAGAAACAATATGATTCATAGCTATATTTGAAATTCATATAGGTAGCATATGAATAATTAATTCATGAAATAGCAATATGTAGATAGGTACTTGATTTCAATAATTGTGTTTTAGTTGATTATACCAAAAATTATAAGATTATAATTATTGTAGTTGTAACAAAAAAAACATAATTAGTTAATTCAGTCACTTATAGCATAAAGTACAGCAGTGAGAGTTTTAAAATTGCACATTGCAGATGTACAAGAAATTATCTATATTATTTAGTTTGAATTGTTTGCCAAATAAAGATTGGAATATATATAATGATTTAAATTTGTTTATTTGCAAAGTCCTGAATTCATGTTTATGAAACATATCATATAATACGTTATAACTGTTATTCATTGACAAGTGGGACAGTCTCTTAACAAGGTTTTACAAACCCTCTGGCTTTATTTATTTATAAGTTTCCCATACCACATTACATTATTTGAATGATACAATTAGATATTGTTAAAAGTTATGAACCGAGAATAAATATGAGTACAGCAAAAGAAATGACACTGTTAACTTGAAATGCACGTAGCACCTACACTTCGCTCTTAATTGTTGAATGTTCTCTGATTATTGAGATATTTTTGTAAGATGTCTTATATTTCTCTGTTATCTTATCTGTGTTTGCAGGTGATGACCTGTATGAATTATTCTTTGTTTTATTTCTGTTGCACTAAAAGTGTAATAATGGTTAACATTTTGTTCATTTTAAAATAAATCTCTTACCTTCATTCAAAATTAAGAAACTATCATTAGTTCTTTCTATATACTAGTTAATATGCATTGGTCAGTCTCAAGGGTTTTTCACCTCATTTCTCCTGTTTGAAAATACTGGTTTGAAACCTCATTGAATCATCTTGTGTGTGTGTATTCACATAGTTTTAATGAATTCTCACACCACTATTTTTGGACCTGATAAGGTAAGGTAAGCACATTTTTAATTTATTAACATCTAAATACTGAACAATGCGAGTTGCGTTTACAATATGTTTACAATTACATCATAAATATAGACATATACAAACAATAAAGATACATGACAGAACTGAATCGGAGTATATAAGAATTTCTTCTGATATGGCAACATCGCATGCACAAACGTATGTCGTTTTAGGAAACGCCAAATAGAGTATTACCGAGAATTTTTATTGTAAAATATTCATTGACAGATTGTGACAATTTTGACAGGTGATGAAAGTTCTAAGTGTTCAATACATGCTAATTTGATGATCTAGATACTTTAAAGTAGAACTGAAAAAATTGTGTGTAGGAATATGCCAATATTTTATAATTGAAAACATATTATGTGTAGCCCACAAGCAGTTCTAAATGCTTATATACTTAAAAAAACTAAAATATAAGGCGCTGTTACATGGTGGTTCAAATTATGTCTATAGTAAATATTTTATTGGGTGGGCCATAAGCAGTTGTATTTACAGTGGGATTAAGATATAAAATGTAGTGGAATAAATACAAAAAGTATTAAAAAAATGCTGGAAAAAATAATTATATGGTAGCCTATAAACAGTTCATATATAGAATATTTGAAATATGGGACGGTGTAGAATTATTTTTTTACAGGGTTGTTAAAAATGTTTAAAGAATGTTAAAAATGGTTGAAGTTTAAGATGGAGTGGTATTATTGTTATAAAGAATGATACAAAAAATGTTGTATGGTGTGGACATAAGCATATGCATATACATGGTAGTTGAAATATATGGTGAACTAGAATTATAGTAATACAGCGTGATTCAAAAATGTTATATTTGGTTGCCCATAACAGCTATATAAGATGGTTGCAATATAGAGTGAAGTAGAATTATAGGTATTCAGGATAGTTAAAAAATGTTACAGGAACAAATGTATTATAGAGTAGCCTACAAGTATTTGCATATATATGATGATTGAAACATAGAACCAGGTTGAAATAGAGTTACAGATAGTAGTTAACAAAGTTGGGAAAAAGTGTTTATAGGATTGGCCGATGGCCCATAAGCAGCCGCATATACAGGATGGTTAGAATATGACATGGAGTGGATTTCTAGTTTTATATAAAGTGGTTCAGAAAATGTTTTGGAAAGCCATAAGCAGACGCACATATAGGGTGGTGCGCATATATGTTGTGCAGTAGAAATATAGTTATGCGAGTGTTACTAAAATGTTAGAACAAATTTTTATATGTGGTATAAATCGTTGCATATATAAGATGGTTATGAATACCATAGATGAAATTATAGTATTATACAGGGTGTTTAAAAAATCTTAGAAAAATATATGTTGTATAAGATAGCTAATGTATATCAACCACCCTGTATATGTAACTACTTAAGGACCACCCATTATAACATTCTTTCTAATATTATTTTGACCACGCTATATAACCATAATTCGACTCCACTCTATATTCCAACTATCCTAGATATGCGACTACTTACGGACCAAACACTTTTGTTCCTAAGATTTTTGAACCACCCTGTACAACTATTAGTCCACTCCACCCTATATAGCAATCAGCCTACAGGTGCAACTGTATATGGGCTACCAAATACAAACATTTTTCTTCTAACATTTTTAGGATCTACAATAATTCCATTCCATCTCATATTCCTACCGTCCTGTATATGCTGCTGCTTATTGGTGATCCTATAATTATTTTCTATAAGAAATTTATCGCCCTCAGTAAGTCTAATTCACCCCCTCTCCCCACCGAATACCGAATTTCAACCATTTTAAATATGAAAGTAATTGTAGGCTACCCTGTAATACATTTCTTCTTCAAACATCTATCCTGTATAATTATAATTCCACTTCACCCTATATTGCAACCATCCTATATAAGCAACTATTTATGGGTTACCAAATGTAGCATTTTTGTTCAAACTTTTTTTGAATCACGCTGTATTACTATAATTTTAGTCAACCATATATTTCAACCACCCTGTATATGTATCTGCTTATGACCACACAATATAACATTTTTTTAACCATGCTGTGTAACAATAATTCCATTTCACCTGATACTCCAACCAGTTCTAACATTTCTTAAGAACCACGTAAATTATACCTCGTCTTATACTTCATATATCTTATATATGTAACAGCTTATAGGCTCCCTGATATAATTATTTTTTCCGGAATTTTTTATCACCCCGTGTAATTATAATGCCACTGCATTCTATATTTTAACCAACACAACTATTATTGATAAAAGTGTGATTTCATTTTATCTTCATGTTTCAGGCAATGCAGATTTTCTGCAAACTGAACCGAATTGACAATTTCCTCCTTTTTTGAAGTTGGTTAAAAAGAAAGTTTCCCTCTGTATCAGAGTTAAATAATAAATAAATAAGTTTTAGATGATTTTTAACAGTTTCAAAAGTTAATTGCAATTGATTTAGTTGCAAAACACAATTAATGTAGACTAGTTCAAATAAATTAATTGCAACATGCAGTAAACAGTTTAATTGTAAATGCAATTAAATCAATCGCAATTAGTTTTTCAATCAATTAACTAATTGACTGAAAATTTAATTGACTAACACCCAATACTGTTGTGGCCTTATGGATAGAATTTTTCGATGGTTTCAAGCAGACGATTTACAAGAGCTCAGGGTCAAGTGTTTTAATAATAATAATGTTACGAGAATTTATCCGACAGCTGGTGCAATCGGCCATCAACCATTTCGTGGAAGGGACATTATTCCCATACTTCTGGGACTCCGAAATGTTTTGTCTCTCAACAGGCCGACCGCTGCCGTTACTGAGAATTTCCTTGAAGTTTCCAGAACACATGAAATGGTTCGTTGATTTACCAGACAATTCCAAGAGAAATATATAAATATGGACAGCTGGCGATAGCATTCATTCAATTTTCGACTGTCGTATTTTATAGTTAAGATAAACTGTAAATAGTTTCCATTATAATGTAATAGTTAGAGTGAGATTAATCGATCTATTTTCTACATTTTCGTACATAGTTTATATTTAAATTAAACTAACTAAACGAACCAATATTAAATACTCAACCTATTATATATAATTACTGATTATTTAGTGTCCAGGATATACATTCTCATGTTTCAGTCAAAAATATCATAAATAATTTCTCTGTCCCCTTGTCTGAGATAATTCTTTATTATTTTTTTTGATAAAAGTGAGGGTCTTAATCGTTAGCATATAACGTTTGTGCGTTTATGGGAATGAATTATAGATCTTACTATATAAATATATATGTAGACTCGTTGACCAAAGGATTTTTCAGCAAATGGTGTGTGTACTATTAGTTTTTCTTTGCCTCTTGTCTTGTACAAGTATGTGCTTCTATTTCTATATGTAAATATCAATATATTGCAAGTATTTAATTGCCCGCTTCTATGTGTAGATGGTTAGTGTCATGTAATATACCTTTTCTATAAATTATTTTTATTACCCTGTTTTGTAGCGTCTGCAATTTTTTAAATGGTTTTTAGTAGTTCCATCCCAAGCAAGTATTCCATATTGTAATTGACTCTCTATTAGAGCAAATTACAAAGTTTTTAGTTCGCTTAGTGTCAGTATATTTTTTAGAAATCTTGATTTGTATATTAGATGTCCTAATGTATTGCTTACATTTTTGATATGTTCCTCCCCTCGTAGGTGAGAATCGATGGTTATCCTAAATATTTGATATTATTTTGTTTGCTTATTTCGTGTACAGATACTCCAGCATTTATAAGCAGTGTTTAGAAATCTGGAAGATTGTTTTTATAGCTAGTGAAGGGTACATAATGTGTTTTCTTGTAGTTTATTGTGAGGCGTTTGTATTAAAACCAAGTTTTTCTAAATCATGTTCTGCCATATTTTTTAGCGATAGCCATGAATCAGCTATTTATACAATGACTGTATCATCAGCAAAACTGAAGATATTTCCCGACATATTTATAGTGAACAGATTATTTATGTACAACGAGAATAGAAGGAGACCTAGTATTGCCCCTTTGGGTATTCCAAGATCCTTAACGGGATAAAACTGGACAAGGTGAAAATATTGATTATTATAGTAATGGAACGTGGGTGTTTTTACATTCTTATCGCAGGAGTTGCGTTCTCAGCTTTCTTGTTGGAGATACCTCAGTACATGTACTTTCGTAATTAAAATTATAATGTGTTAAAATACTTTTCTGTATCTATTGTCTGTCAACTTACAAGATGGAAAAATATAATGTATATATATATATATATATATATATATATATATATATATGTATATATTTTTTTATTTCAGACTTTAATTACAGTTATACCTTACTCAACAGGACTACTTACAAAGTATGTTAAAGTAGTAAGCATGGTCGTTGAAGATTTGATTAATTCTGAAGTGTTCCGTTTTGATGGAAATAGTGACCTTGTACAAAAATGTACAAAAAAGTGGAAATACCTCTTGGGATTTTTAGGAATATTATGCACTTGGACACATATTGCCGGATTCTGCGCTCTGGCGTACTCCAACAGGCCAACAGCTAGTTATCTCCTAAAATCCACAGGCAATTATAGAGTCGCTATGTATTTCATTGTTGTCATCGAATTATTAACAGCTTCGTATACTGAATTTATTATTTTGAGTTCTACGGTTTATTTCTGCGCCATTATTGAAATCGCCACATACAAATTGACTGAATATATCAAGACCAACTTGTGGAAAATGTATGACAACTTTAATGTTATTGAGTCAGAACAGGAACAAAAGCTATTGTATGAACATTTAAAAACTATTGCACAGTTTCATGATAAAACAAGGGAGTAAGTTATCATACAATTATTAAAAATTTTCCTACTGATGACATTTATCTTGCTAGCATTGTAAGAAGAGAATTTTCGTCTGAATGGTATCATACTATCAATATTTCCATTGATATTGTTATCGTCTGGTTTTGATGGTACATGATTTCTGTTTCAGTAATTGTTGTTTCTTGTCTTGAAGGAGTAGATGAAAGGTTTGTAGAATAGGATAGTGTAGCGGTTATCTTTGTAGAGGTTGCCGTAAAGCTGTTATTAACAAAGGAAGAAGCACAAGGGGGGGGCGAGTTTTTCTGTTCCTGGTAGTTATCATACATAATTTATATACTCAAAAAGATGTTGTCGATATTGGAAGCTTCGTTTCACCGTCCATTTTTGCCAAGTATTCAGCTAAGATTCAATTCAATTGAGAAAATATACCGGACGAGAAGTAAAACAGCAGTCGTACGTTAAAGGAATATGAAATTCATCCTTGCTTAAGGGATTTGCAGATCACGGAAATCGCATTTATCCTCTTCAAGTCTGTTCGCATTACGCAATTCTCATGCCAGTTGCTAATTGCTTCCTGAGAGATAGTTGTGGCATCTTTATTTTATGTTTATATTTCAGCAAATTCCAAATACTTCAGGGTCCAGGTCAGACCCCGTTGTCAATAGCGATTACAAAATTTAAAAATATCACTTGACTTAAAAGACATAACTAAGAGAATTTAATTTTGATAAAATTCAGGGCAGATCAAGAAAATTCTAAATATCATATACAATAAAACTTTTTTCAACTGTGAAGAATTTCAAAGTTGTTATAGTCATATTTCTATGTACAGCTTCTAGTTGCGACATAGTCTTAAAAAAATATTAGATTTTAAATAAAATAATATAAAATCAAGAATTGGAAAACACCCTTTTGTAATAATATTTAATAATAAGACACTCCATTTTCTTTAAGAAAATGTTTTTTATATACTATTTAAGATTTCTCAACTTGTGTAATTTAGCCGTTTTCCTTTCTCTGATCAATATAAAGATCTCAACTATTCAAACTTTTCGCATACCAATAGGAACTCCACATAAAATTCTGGAGAACTTGAACGGGCTTTAGTATAATATGATGTTTTAGAGCAGAGGACTAGAGAATTACGTATGTCTGTTTTTGCAAAAAAATGCACATGTTTCCTTTGTTTTTCTTGAAGAAGGTGGATAGTATAACACATGAACATTTGCTATCACATTTTTAACCTTAATTAATTAACAGGGTGTTTTAAGTACAAAAATTCAATTTTGGTAGTTTGGTAACTTTCAGCGTTCTTTGATATAATGTCTCTACCTACACCAACTAATATTCTTCTATTCGGTGCTATATCTCCATGATTTTTATATTATAACGCTCGGCATTCCATTTTTATTTATTTACTTTAACTGTAATATATTTTATGTGTATAATGAATTTATGATTGGTCATTCGATCTGAAAATGCTTTTGTTTAATTCACTGAGGACAAAACTTTGAAAAATGATCACCTAATCGAATTTTTCTATTTTCAAAATTTTCCGCCCTCTTTCTTCCCTAAAAATCCAAAAACTCCATGGATTTCTTACTCTACAGCCAAAACGAAGATATGACCAAAGTATAATGATGAATTAATTTTATACTATATTAAATTAGGACATTTAGAAAACAGCATCGTCGAATATTAAACAATGTCAGTATGTTTACTTGCCTACATAATTTATATAATAGAAAAATAAAATTGAATATCAACATAAAAATACGGTTAATAACAGTAAAATTACAAAAACGAAAAAAAGTAATCGTTAATGAGATTCGAACTTGGGTCTACACCAATAACACACTACGGTAGTTATTGCTACTACATCGTCTCGTGCTTATTAACAATTTCTTATTCGTTTCTTCCTAGTTCACGTTATTGTTTGGCCCTTTTCACTTGTGTATAGACTATCAGATAATCTCTCGATTTCAATAGTGGTTTAACAGGATTACAGACTTGTTCTTCTATACTAAGGATTTCTTGATACTGCTGATTTTTTCGTATTGATGTTTCATACGGCTTTGGAATTTTTTGATTCTAGATTTAGGGGCTTTTGTCAATTTCTCTCATTCAATTTATTTTGCTTAAATTGTTCAGTTTCGTTTTGATGACATCTCTATCCCTAAATTTCTGAGTTTGGATTTATGTGTATTCATGATGTTTAATGGATTTAGGTGATGATAGAATTATCATCTAGGTGCCTTTATAAAATTCAAAATCCTCTAGGAATTTTGTCTAGCTCCATCGTGAATTTTTTGCTTTGACATAATTACTTTAAGTGATATAAGGAGATATGTGTGGTGCTTACTACCATGAAGTACGATCCGCTCATTGTTGTCACAGAAGACCTAAAGGCGCTCAGACTATTATGGGAGAGATTTTCCGAGTAACTTGTAGATAATGCTACTCTGTCGGAAGTTCGTAGTTATTAAACTGACCCCACTGGTAGGCTTCAACAATGCTTGCAATAGATTAAGTTTAAATTGTATATTTCTCATCAATTTCTTAACTAAAAATCAATATTGGTTGAGTAATATTTAGAGTAGTCATTTATTGAAGTAAATGGCACTATAAGGTACTATGACACAACTTTTAATATTCGTATAATTCACTAACAACTACTATAAATTAGCAATCTTACAGGTTATTGCAGTGCACACGTGGTTTCCAAATTGTAGTCCTGTTGGTACAATGTCCATTAGGTGTTGTATCATTTGTTACTTCTTGTTTTTTTATCCTCAAGGTAAGCTTTTACGAGTAGACTTACGCTTTGCGATAAAACGACATTTGTAATGTTTTGGTAATTACCCAGTAAATGTTTATTTATAACTTCTGATAAGTTAGCATAATGAATATGTCATTTCGTACATCATATGGATGAAGACTAGTTACACTAGAAAAAATCATCTATGTTTGGAGACGTTTCAGCTCCAAATTTGAAGACGTTATCAATCATTTTGTGTTTTAGGAGGAGGTTTATTCGTAAATTTGTTTAAAATTATATATTACGCTCTGTACTATTAATAAGCACAGGCAGCTGTGGGATAGACTAGTTTAATATAAATATCTTGTTGAAATAAGAAAATTTACAAAACCGAAACCTACTTAAGAAAGCCAGCTGTATTATGACATACAACAAGGGTACTGTTGACACACAAGAATAATTGTGTCAACCGAAAATGTATTATTAAACCTCTACCTAACATACCTCAGATTTGGAGTTGAAACGTGTCCAAACACAGATAAGTATCGTAAAACATACAAAACACTTATTTATATACATATATAATAAGTGAAAAGAATGCCTGATGTGAAGAAGAATTTCGGTAGAGCAAAACAGCAATGGGCAATTTTTCCGTTACTACACATAAACAAACACACATACATTTATTTATCTCTTTAATTACAAATACAACTTTTAAATAAAAGATTTTAAGTATATGATAAGTTTGTTATCAACTAAGATAAAGGTAAATTTTAGAAATCTAGTAAGAAAGACAATTGCCTAAGATGTAGAAATTTCTTGCATGCAATTATAACTTATCAAAAAGAAAATCTGACAATGGTAGGAGATTTCATATACTAGACGAGATGTATGTATCATACTCTCTTCGAGGTGTCATTCCTTTGTACGCAAGACAATATATATTATATATAAATATAATATATATTGTTTCTGGTCGGGAACCTTCATCAGTTGCGCTACCCACAATTGAATGTCCTCTCGAACACTTCTTTATACATTTGATGCATTTTGTTAAATTTGAAGACGCGAGATGTAAGAAAATTTTATCGTGACATTCTGTCCTAAGAGTTAAGGGAGAACAGCAATTACACGGAAGTCCTCCAGAACCTCTGTAAACTGATTCTCTTGAAAATCCTAGATGTCGGTCTTACATCTCGCGTCTTCAAATGTATGTATCAATGAAAATTATACCAAAACATGTAAGGTTTTTAAGTAAATATTCTTCCAATTTAATATTACAATTTTATCACCTCACTGATATTTTTTTAAACATTACTTGGAACATTATTGTATAAAACTTCGGCAAAAACCGTTAGCCATAAAATGAACAAGTAGATTATTTAACATAATTAGATACACTTTCTACATAATTTAGTAAAAAAGATCTGTATTTAAAGATCTGTAAGCCCCAGTAATACAAAAATATATATCTTTTTATTTAGGTTTATTTCTCTAAGTTTTATTATTTTTTTTATATAAATGACGACGCTATCATTTTTATTAAATTATTACTCATTAAAAGATTAATCAAAGTCTGATGGATTAGAGTTTTTATCATTTTCAATAATAAATGTACCAATATAATATAATACCAATATAACAATATTTTAGACGATGTTTACCAACAGTTAAATCTCATCATTATTATCTATTATAACTGTCTTCACCATGCCACAGTTCTCCATCATGTCAATATAATTTAAGAATGAAGATATTTTTAATAATTAACGATTAAAACTCAAGTATAAGACATAGAGCCCAAAAACATAATGTAATGTTTTTATTTTCACGCAATATATAATGATTCCTAATCAATTTAGGAAAAATATATATAATCTAATTTACCCAACAGCGTAGTAAGAGTTAATATCTGTTTTTTTTTTAAATTTGTGGAGGCAAAGTAATCAAATACCTCCCTAGAAATCACTTAATATGTATTTTTCAAACCTGAACAATTCTACATCTATTCATGAAGTGTGAATACTTTTAGAAATGGTAGGTAGCTATGTGGCTGGTAAATGTTAAAAAGGTTATATGAGTATACAGACAAAAACGCTGTATTGTTTTACAAAAATTACTTTTCAGTAAATGGACATCGTGTAACCTTCCGTGATTTTTCTAACAGTCTTTCTTTGCCAATAAAGTTTGAGGATCTGAACAAGTTCAGTGATTGTATACACATTCATATTAAATGAATATTGTTTAGTAAATGAGAAAAACCGTTATTGTTTCGAGAACAATGTGATTAAATGCGATTCGGATAGTAACGTCCACATAAATGTTTAATTCTAGTTTAATAGAAAAAAGAGGTGTTATATCCAGAAATATTTTATGTTAGTCAAACACTCTCTAGTCTTTACTGTTGGATGGTTTTAGTGCATGCATGTTTCCGTTTAACACTGATTTTAGTAAGTAATTTCGAAAAGATTGTTGAGGAGGTCTTGAATTATTTTGTCTATTCATGGGTTTTCTCTCCTCCAAATTTTTTCCTGTAACAGATAAGTATTAAAAAATTGTATATGTAGAACAAAGTGTAGTAAGGCAATTTCGTAAAATTGCCCGGATTACTGGCTGTCTGTACAGAGATTCTTCCTCACAGTTTTTCTGAGAGAAAGAGATGTCTATAAAATGATCAACCAGTATTCCTGTATATAAGTAATGTATTGTATATTGTGTTATACTTATCTATGTATGGAGACGTTTCAACTCCGAGTCTGGAGTCGTTGTCAATCGTTTAGTGTTGTTTTTGATTTTAGTGTAGATAATATGTTTTGATTAAAATGATCATAATAATTTATAACTTTGAAGTTGAAAATGTATAAGGACTAATAAAAGTTTGGTTGGTAGTTGACTGATAAAAGCTTGACAGAGATGGATTGTTAATCCTGTGGATGTTCATTCGAACTCCAGTTAGATTTTTTTAATTGTTGTTTCCTTTTAAATTATTTTAAGATTGTTTACATCTAAACCAGCAGAGCCCGGTAATTTTCTCTCATATTTACCACAAACAAGAAACTCTTTCCATTTCCAGCACAAAACCCTATAACGCGCTTGGCAAATATAAATACTGTAAATGGAGAAATATTACTCGTGAGGACGAAAATTACAAACACGACATTGTTTTGAGGGTTATATGTATGTACTTTAAATGTAAATATAATTTTAATTTGATGTAAAAAATTTCGTATTCTTATTGTATTTCAAAATGTAGTCAAATTAGAATTTTTTGTCTCACAGCAGACGCACTTACATGCAATATATTCCACACCAATTTCGTGCGGTCATTTCATTGTATTTTTATCGGTAGAAACAAAAAATATAAATTTCTGAAATTAGTGTTATCCAAATGCAAGGCCAAGACGATACATAGCCAATCTTGGTGTTGGTTTTAATGAATATACCTGGTATTGCGCTCTCAGTCTCGTAAGTCTTCAACTACCGTAAGGCTGTGTTTATATTTCTTGGCTTTTGTTTCAACTTTATTATGTTGACACAATTTACAGGTAGCAAATTGGTAGGAATCAATTATTTCGAACAAAAAAATGGTTTTAGGACTTTTAGTTCTAATTCTCAAACCCTCACTACGCCAACTAAAACTATTACAATTTTTTGTCACATCAAATTGCATACTTATCACGCTGGCAACAACAAAAATCAGAATAGGTATATGCGAGAGCACGATTAATATGCTAGACTGAAGAGAAAGCTCAATTGAGATTTAAAAATAAAAACTCCTATTTATAGTACACGCCGAAAGACCGATAATCGAAAATATTTGATAAGAATAATGATTATATGGAAAATAAAAAAGGAGAAGTGTTACCAGAAAGACAATATGATATGAAATTGCTCATGCCTTTAGCAACCCTAACTCTACATTCCAATCTGAAATACCAAATTCTCTGAAAAGTAACGATATAATCAGTGTATCCCACCCGTTCTAACTTATGGTGCTGAAACATGGTGACTTAAAAAAACTGACACACAAACTGTCAAAAAAACAGAGAACTCATGAAAGAATAATGCTTGTCATTAAGCTGAGCGACAGAAAAAGTTATTATTGGATCAGACAGCGAACCAAATTAGCGGACATGGTGACCCATGCAGCAAAACTAAAATGGGAATGGGCAGGACATGTATCTCGGAGCAACGACGGCAGATGGACCAAGCATATTTTCGAATGGAGACCAAGACTAGGACGTAGATCTATCGGTACAGCTAACACCAGGTGATCTGATGAAGAGCTGGAACCAACTGGATGAGAGAGCACAGAACAGAACCATTTAGTGAATGGTTCGGTTTCGTGTTTAAAGTGACATAGTGAATGATTCGTAACCAGTTAATGTACTGTAATTTCGATCACCGGCATCAGAGAAGAATCGGTGGTGCAGCCATGCGCATTACTGAGGTGGTTTGGTTGCCGACTGGTACATGGATTAAGTTGCGCAATAAACGATTGATGTACCCTTGCATTAATCAATTCCCGATCGGTTGGCAATCGGCTGAAGGAGCGAACCTTAAGATGAAATGAAATATTAGTAATTATCACGTTTTCTCCAAGAATCTGATCAAGATTTATTAGTCCTAATTATGAGCCAATACTATATGTCATTATCAATGAATATCATGGAAAGATATATTATTTTATATAAATTAAGATTTATATTTTTACAGCAGAAAACAGTTGGTAAGAAACTGCAGTGCAACATAACTTCTCTTATTTCTCTAAAGCGGCTCAATTAACTTGAATATTATAACTGTATTATATAAAGATATATTCCGACTTGATTCCTTATGTTTTTCTGTACCGTAAGGATACCGTTTTAAAGAAAATCGGTAAAATGTATCCAAAAAACGGTAAACGTCAAAATAAATGTCAAAAAAATTTGTTATACACGGTGTTCAAAAAGTCCGAGTACGGCTGATTGACTCAGAGGGAAAGCATTTTAGAAGAAAAAGTTAAATGGATAACTTTTAATATTTTTCTCCGGCTACCCAATGGCCATGTCCGTTTTGATTTTGACTATGACTTTGAAGCTCATATCAAGGTCAAGTCAATTTTTTCAAATGGGAACTCCATTTTTTTATTTCGGAAATAAAAAGAGCGAAAAATCTCATGTCCCATTAAGGCCTTGACCATTTTTTTTGACATGAACTTGATGGCCAGTGAAGGTCAAATTGAGGTAAAGCATGATTAGGCTCCGAGTCATGATAACTATGGGGGAATACGGTGAGAAAGTTGTTTTTGAGGTTGCTGATAACAAATCTGACGTCATTTATTGGAAACTCATCAAATTTGTTATCAACAACCTCAAAAATTAATTTTTCAACGTATTTTCCCATAGTCGTCGTGGTTTGGAGCCTTTTCATGCTGTACCTCAATTTGAGCTTCACTGACCATCAAGCTCATGTGAAAAAAAATGGCCATGGTCACATTTGGACGTGAAATTTTTCGCTCTTTTCATTTCCGACATAAAAAATCGACTTCACCTTGATATGACCTACATGGTCATAGTCAAGGTCAAAACGGACATGCCTTTGGGTAGCCGGGGAAAAATATTAAAAGTTATCTATTTAACTTTTTCCTCTATAATCCTTTCCCACCGAGTAAATCAGTCGAACTCGGACTTTTTGAACACCGTGTATAAATTTCTAAACTTAAACGTAGACATATAATAAATAGTTGATCATACAGGATTTTTATAACAGTTTTCATTTCCATTCATTTGAAGCCAGTACTTTTTAAAAAATAAATTGTTTATTCAGAGGTGATTTCATGCATTTTTTTTGTAACGTAGAATATGTCAAAGTATGTCACAATAATCTTATTGATTATACAGGGTCTTTAAATTGTTGTAGTTTTGATTCATCTTAAGTTGGTCCGTTTTTAAATGAAAATGGTATATTTTACATATTAAAGAAATGATAATGTTATTTTAGAATTTGAATCCCGATGATAACTTCGTCATGGTTTCTATTATGTTGACTTGTATCTGTCTGTTTGTCAGTTATTGTTACGCTGGTCAGAGGGTTTCTGATATGGTATGATATTATTTTCATAAGCAGTATTTGACCTTCATTTACCGACACAAATTTTAGTTCGAAGAAGTACACAAAAATCTCTGCTTCAGCAATTGGATTTACTGGAATATAAAGAACAAAAAATTGTTACTGATTCTATTACCCAATACTGGAAAACAAACTGGAATCTCGATGGCTGGATTACTTAACTTGCAATATCAGTTAATTCTAAAGGTAAGAAATGTGAAATTCTTAATTCCATTCCAATTGTCTAATTTCAAATTAGACGTACAATATCTTAAAAATTTAGCAGTTAGTTTACTTGCATTTTTGTTTGTTTACATTAGTACAATATTGAAACAAGTAACACTTCTCAGCGTTAAGAATTAATTTCTTTTTGTACGTTCCACTTTTATCATTCATTTTATTAATATAGTCACTGACAAAGAAATCGCAACACCTAGAAGGAGATGTTTAAATTTAATATTGTTTTGGTAAAACATAGATGCTACTAGTATTAGTTCGGAGTAAATATTGATTCAATAAGGTTGTCTATTTCTTCTTGAGGAATACTATCCCAGGCTACCTTGTTTCATGTTGTAAAACCTTCAAAGTCCGTGGCGGCTGGGCTAAATTTCCACATTTCACATTACAAAACATCGACTTTGGATCCCATCATACAATTTGTTTTTTGATATATTAAAAAATGCAAAATCGACTATAATATTAATTGATAAAAAACAGAAACAGGATATGACGTAAATTGCTAAATACAAAATACTATTAAAATAAATCTGTGAGATATTCTAAAAAAAATGTTGTGGTGTTTACAATCCACCTTCGTGCTACATCAACGCCATCCTAATTCAATACATTTTAAGGGACACTTTTTCATACATAGAGTGTGTGTTCCTTATCTCTACCCTCTATGAACTGGATTGGCGTTGCTGGTAACGCACTTCGTTGAAAGTCCTAGATGTTGCCATATAAAATATAGATAATGAATCATGTGTTTGAAATGTAAAATAACTTTAAGAGAGATTTTTTGAGTAATAACAGAATTAACATTCTATGTCGCCTATGACTTATTTTGAAACTGGCAAATCAGCGACAAGGTTGCTTCTTTAGACAGATATAAACTTGATTTAAGTTCCCAAATGTTTCAATTGAGCTCCTCCAAATTTTTCACCCAGCTATAACTGCAATATTTAATTTTAATATAATTTTAGGAAGACCTGTTTCTACTAAAATAAATATATCGCAAATGTCTATGTGTAAAAATATATTATTTTTCAAAATGTAATATAGTAATTATATGATATTATTTCAGGCAGCACAACTTTGTTACAGCTTAATTACCATGACAATGAACTTAAATGATTAAATAGCGTAGAATTAATATTTTGATTGTAATCATAATTTAGGATTTTTGTGTAACCAGAGTAAAATAAAATCATTGTTAACTTAAACCGAAATGTTTATTTCCTTTTTCTCTCTATTCTCAACTTGTTGAAACGTAATACCTGTAAAATGCATATTGTTTCTTTTAAGAATAATAGATATGAAGCAAAAGAACTTTATGGAAGTTTTAAGGGAGAACATATTTATTGATGAATATAGTAAAATATCTAGAGTGTACTATGAAATTAAAATCAGAAGTTTGTAATTATTTTATTGAATGTGTTAATGAATTTGTAAATTCAATGGTTAAAATATTAAAAGTCTTGATATGAGATAATGTTAAAGAATATTTAAATCAAGACGTGAATAATTTTACACAAGAAAAGGGTATAGTAATTGCGTCATCTCCCTTGTATGTACAAGGTGGGCAAATAAGAATGGCCGCTATCTATATCTCAGGAACAGTACAGCTTTGGGGAAAATATTCCAGACTAAAGTGACCACTTGAAAAACCTGCAAATTATTGAGAGTGTTATACGACGACCGCTAGAGGGCGTAACTAAACACCTAAAGTGACAATCGCTCATTTTCTACAAAATTTACCTAATTATAGTATTCCAAAAACTAGAAAAACGTAATTTTAGAAACATGCCGCGTACTTTTTATTAGAAGTATTTGGTTCTATCTTGTCAAGTTAACGGGAGGGGTGAGTGAGAAAGTTGTTGTAAACAAACGCTCGTCATTCTTGTTTGGCTTAACCGATTTTTATAAACTTGAGCTTTTTGAAATTGACTTTTCTCCACTAATTTATTAACGATATATTATAACAATTCCAATGAATTACCGAAACGCTAGAGGACACTATCCAATTTTTTGTGAGAAATCAATTTTTTCTAAAAAAAGTTAAATATAAACATGAAGTTTGGACAACGGAATATATTTGGCCTACTCCTATTTCCCCCAATATAATTTAATAAAGTTTGTTGCGTTAGGATTTACTTTTTATGAGCTATGGATATTACTTTTCCAGTCAGCGCTAGGTGCCAATACCAAATTTAAATAAACTATTTCATAATAAAAAAGTAGTTTCTATTATTCCTTATTCAATATGAGACTTTATTAAGCTTGAGATGTTAGTGAAAAACGTTTTTTCATAAATTTTCAAGCCAAGTGTTATATAGCAAATAAAGAAATATTTAAAAAGTTGGAAATTTCTTTCCAATGTTTGAATAATTCAGTTGCGATTCGGCGACTATCGGTTGGTGAACGGCTGCGTGTGATTGGCCTTTGGAGCTCAGTGGCCATGCCCTCTGCTTGCTGATTGTTAGTTTCCGGTTGAGTCGTTATGGGGCCGGGCCGGGCCGGCACTCTGTTCAATAGAATTTTCCAATAACTTGATATGTATTGGTTTTCATTGCGAGCGTTTATACTGTGAAGCCTCTGCGCGATGCAATTGTCTCTCTTACGAGTCTCGATTTCGGGTGTTTTTGCCAATACTCGGTGTGACGTCGTAGTGACGTGTTCCGCAATAAATGTTGTTTATTCTTGCTTTCTTATGGCGTTCTGGTGTTCATCACGTCTAGCTTGAATGATGCTGTTAGTTTGCCCTACATAGGTTTTATAAGAGTCTGCACATGGAATCTCGTAGACTCCCTGTTGTTCTAAAGGGATCCTCGTCTTCGAACTCCTTAAAAATAGGGTATGGATATTGTGTATCGGTAGAATTCTGGCAATACTGTTCGTGGTGCCCTTTACATACGGTAAATAAGGATTGTTTATTAGTATCTCATGATCCTCGTCTGTTTGTCTCGGTTTGACTTTAGGGCTCATTGTATATTTCGGTTTGTAAATCCATTTCATGTTTGATGTTATCTTGTTCATTTAGTTTTTGTGATCTGGTTACTAGTCTTGATGACGGCTTGACGTTGGGCTGAGTGGTGATGAGTATTAGCTTTAATTGGTGTGTGTTGCTTTTTATATACTGTATGGTCAAAGGTTCCATCCTCCTTATTATTTATCCCAACATCAAGGAATAAGAGTACATTGTTGGCTTCAATTTCCATGGTAAATTTTATTTTGTGATGGATGTCATTAAGCTGATCAAAAAATGTGTTGAGATGTTCCCTTCCATGGGGCCAAATCACAAATGTATCATCCACATATCGCAACCATGACCTAGGTTTAAGATTTGCTGTTCTTAGTGCCAAGTCCTCAAAGTTCTCCATAAAAAGTTTGCTATTACTGGTGAGGGAGTTCTATCGTTGGTTCTCGTAAACAAAATAAGTGTTCATCAGACAGTGCCTTGTTAAGTCTACTTAACACTGAACACCAAAACACCATAAGAAAGTCAGAAAAACAACATCCACTGCGGAACACGCCACTACGACGTCACACTGAATAGACTTTCATAATACCAGATATATAGAACATCCGAAATTAGACTTGTAAGAGAGGCAATTGAAATCGCGATGAGACCTCACAGTCTAAACGCACGCAATGAAATCCAGAAGTTATCAAATTCTTGGAAAATTCTATTAAACACCGTGCCGGGATCAGTTATTAACTACGCGGATGCATTGCCGGAAACCACCTAACAAATTTAGTGCTCGCGAAAACACACACACACACACATACATACATATATATATATGTATGCGAAAAATAAGCACGGTGTTGAGGACTCCGAAGACGAGGATCCCTTTAGAACAACAGGGAGTGTACGAGATTCCATGTGCAGACTGTCATAAAACCTATGTGGGGCAAACTAATAGAAGAATTCAAGCTTGACGTGATGAACACCAGAACGCTGTAAGAAAGCAGGAAAAAAAACATCCATTGCGGAACTCGCCCCCACGATGTCACACCGAATAGACTTTGAGAATACCAACTGGCAAATATAGAACACCCGAAATCAAGACTCGTAAGAGAGGCAATTGAAATAGCGAAGAGGCCTCACAGTCTAAACGTACGCAATGAAATTCAGAACTTATCGACTTGTTGGAAAATTCTATTAAACACCGTACCGGACCGGACCCGAACTCAACTGGAAATAATAAATCAGCAGGCGGGAGGCGTGCCCACGGAGCGCCCAGGGCCAATCACACGCAGCCGCTCACGGTGCCAACCAATAGGCGCCGAGCCGCGACTATATAACTGCGCGAGCGCTTCTCCAAATCTTAGTATTCGAGTAACTAGAAGCGAAAGCAGAAGGCTACGAGAATTATGCGAACCGACCTGAAGAGGGCAGATGTGACTCTTCCAAAACGTCGTCATTTTACCATCGATCCCGGCAGGGATCAGTTATCAACTATGCGGGTGAATTCCCGGAAACCACCGTCAGTGATTTTACTGATTGAACGTTCTCGTGTAGGTTTCCCTGGAAGTTGTTTGCATGCAAATTTGATATCTCTCGGAAGTCACGTACGCTTTAAATTCCGTTGACTTCTCTAATGTGAGAACTAAGTACTAATATATTTTGCATATAACAACTCCCCTTACATATCAAAAGTTGATGTTATAACATCAAATTTTACAAACCGAAACATAAGATAATAAAAACATGAGATGGAGATAATGTAATACAAGTAAGTAATTATCACCTGTTAATATTTAAATAGCGTAACATAATTTAAAGTGTATAATGTGGAATACGATCAAAATTAAAATAGGTAAAAATCAAAATATCAACCTGTAAAATAAAATAAAAATATGTTAAAATAAATGGGTAATAAAATAATACGAGTAATAATTAAATGTTTATCCTAAACATATCAAAATAAAATACAAAAAGAAAGGAAATATGAATAAAAAATACTGTGTAAAAATAAAAAGGATAATAATATAAATCGTTAATAAAAATTGGTAAAACTTGAAGTCTTTAGAGAACATAAAGGGTATATTTACACTTGTGTCTCTAGGCTTGGTTCTGTTCTCAAAACTGGCCTGAGCTTGGGAAAGAATTTGAGTCCTGGCTGACGCACTGAAGTCTGGTAAAGATTGCAGTCCTTTGGACCTGTTTTACCATCCATCCTATTTTGGACAGCTTGGAAAGTGATGAGTGCTGCTATGATCATGAGAGCAGCTATGGTTAAATAGGTAAACCAAGAGATGTTTTTGGTTACAAACGGCTGGTTTATAAGACCATCGAGGTCTCTGGAATATAGTTCTAATTTGTGGTTTGCTACGTCTAGTTCTTCTACATTAAGTGTGTTCAGCTTTAGGGGCTGAAGTTCAGGAATTTGAAGTTTTTCCGGCACTGCATCGCAACAGTTGAACGGCACTGTTACTGGTTGAAAGATTTCTAAAACATTGCCTTGTTTTCCGGATTCGGCTTGACCTTTTGTAATTCATATAAACGTAGTGCGTTAACTCTGGTTGAAGAGTCAATATGGAGTTAAGGGAGACTGTAAGAGTTTTTGGGTTTGTTTGAGCGCAATTCACTGTAACACTATGGGTTCGGAAGTAATTATGAGCCATGTATTGAGTTCTAGTTTCTGAACATTATATTCTTGAGTGAATATTATTGAGCTTTACAGTTGTTACCTTCTGAACATTTTTTAGAAATTGAGCTTCACATAACGCATTTGTGTCAATAGGATATGCGTACAGTTCAGAACACAGTTTCTTACGGGTGGTCAACGGTTTACACGCACTTTGATCGGAATTAACATTAAAAAATCATCATTCTTTGCCAGATATTTTTGAGTGAAGGATAACATATGATGTAAACCTGTTCTCTCATCGTATATAGGGATAGGATATAACTGAAAGACTGTGTAAGGATGTTGTTCGACTAAAGGGATTGTTAACACAAATGTAAGATCGGTATATCTTTGGAATGTCTCTAGTTCAATAATTTCCAGCGATTGTGCGATGCTCGAGTACTTTACAGTCAATGATAGGTTACTATTAACTAAATTTTACGATATTTTCTGTAATGAGGTAATAAGATGTTCTGGTTGTAAAATTGAAGAGTGAATTATTTTCAAACGCGCTAATGTTATAGAGTTAAAAACATCATTGAGATTATCCTCTAAGTAGAGATAATTCCCCATAAGTTTTACACGTATTTATATATATATAAAGCCATTGACAACGAAGTCAGAATAGACTTTGAAACGTTTATATATATATATATATATATATATATATATATATTTATTGATGTAAATTGTAAAATCTACATCAATAAATATAAAGCCATTGACAACGAAGTCAGAATAGACTTTGAAACCTTTGGTATTCCTGCAATATACGTCGTTTTATTTCTATTGTGGTGTTATTGCCCAAAAAAAAACATAAAAGTAATCAAATAGTTTACACAAGTCTCTCATTGGTGGGTTGTCGAATTCCCTGCTATAATCACAGTGTATCCGTAATGGGGTACCGAAGTGTTGGAAATATAGTAGTAAAGTACTTACAACGGTTTTGCGGATTTGTCGCTTATGGGGTAGGCCTGAGAGAATTTTGTTAGTTCGTCCCTGATAGTTAAAGCATAGTTTCTTGTCGGGACTTCGAGAATGTCGATGTTGACACGTTTAAAGTGTGTCCGTGGAGTTTCGGTGATGACGAAAGGGCTGTCGAGATTTTTTTGGTTAACTTTTGCCTTCTGGCAAGTTTGACAGTTTTTGATAAAATTGTAAGCGTCCTTAGTCCTTGTCAATTGTATTTTTCCTTTATTCTGCGGATAGTTTTATTGATACCTCGATATATATTATTTTTGTCGTTATGGAATTGGTCGAGAATTATAGGTATTTGATCTTTCTCAACCTTTTGGACGATTTTTTACAAACTTTCCATTTGATATTGATTTCGGAAAAGATGAACGAAAGCATTTCCAGAATGGGCAAATCAATGTTATTCTCAACATAGAATACTTCGTTTTCGGTGAACATATCTCTACTATTTTATAAAGATGCGAAAAGAATCTCGTTGACTACTTTGGGTTTCAGAAGGGAGAGGGACAATGAAATAGCGTGTCGTTCTGACAGTTTTGCTTGCAAAGATGTTTATTCTTGGGGTGTGAAAATTGGCATTTTCCTCAAAAATGTCCTCTGTAATGTCGTGGTGAAAATCTTTCGTGAGAGAACTTTGGGGGAATAAAGATTGTTTTTGTTTTCTCTGTCTAATAGTTGGCAATTAGAAAATTGAATTTTGTCGTAGTCTATGATTGAAACGGTTTGGTATCGCTCTACAAAAGTTCTGAACTCCTCAGAAATTTGATGAAAATTAATGGGACTTTTTAAGTCTGGTTCTCGTGAGTCATCGTCAGTCTCGTTTATTGGGAGTACTGTAAACGGTGTTAGATGATTATTTGTCCGAAAGGGTACGTATTCATTAATGTTGTCAACTTTAATGCGAGAGAGAGAGAGAGCGTCGGCATTTTTATTTACCTTGCCGGGCTTGTAGATTATTTGGTAATCATTCTCCTCGAGTTTGAGGCGCCATCTGGCAAGTCGACTTCCAGGGTCTTGGATTGAAAATAGCCACGTTAACGGGCGGTGGTCGGTCAAAAGTAGAAACTTACGGCCAAAAATGAGCGGTCTATAGAGCTTAACAGCCCACACTATAGCAAGAAGTTCTCTTTCGATGGTAGAGTACATAGTCTCAGCCTTACAAAGGGTTATCGAGGCACAGGCTCTGGGCAAATTCTCACCTATAGGACCTTGAGAAAGAACTGCGCCGATAGCAAATAAACTGGCGTCAGTTTTGAAAATAAATGGTTCCTCGCAATTAGGATATATGAGAATTGGGGTAGATGTAAGCGCAATTTTTAATTGTTCAAAAGATTTAACAAATTCGGAATGGAATTGAAAGGGGACATCTTTTTGAAGTAATTTTGTAAGTGGCTTGGAAATTTTGGCGAAGTTTGGAATGAACCGCCTATAATAGCCAGCTAAACCAAGAAATGATTTAATGTCCTTTTGTTTTTTTTTGGCTGGGGAAAGTTGAGAATGTAGTCAACTTTTGAAGGATTTGGCTTTACGCCTTCAGGAGTTATGAGATGACCTAGATACGTTACTTCTTTGCGAAGGAACTCGCATTTGTCGGGTTGTATTTTCAGATTGGCTTTTTGTAGTCTTTTGAAATCATCGGTGAGACGGGCTATATGCTCATGAATTGTCGGGGAATATACGATGATGTCGTCCATGTAGACTAAAGATCTTTCGTTTTGGATTCCGAGTAGAATGTTATCCATAACCCGTTGAAACGTTGATGGAGCATTCTTCAGACCAAAAGGCACCCTAACAAATTCATAGTGACCATTTTCAACTGTGCAAGCAGTTTTGAGAATGTCTTTGGTGTCGATTTCAATTTGATGAAATCCAGAAGCTAAGTCGAGGGTGGTGAAATCCTGGCACTTGCCAAGTTGGTCGGGTAAGTCAGATATATTTGGAAGAGGGTACTTGTAGTCTACAGTCAGTTCGTTTAATTGCCGGTAGTCAACGACGACACGCCATTTTTGTGTTCCGGAAGCGTCCAATTTTTTGGGGAACTACCAATACTGAGGATGACCTTAGGGGTATGATCCCTTGATCTAGCATTTTGGAAATTTGACTTTTCACCTCTTGTTTGTGGATTTGAGGGTATCGATATGATTTTTTGAAATATAATTTCGCATTGTCCATATCTATAGAGTGTTTAATTTCATTTGTAATTTCATTTCAGTTGATCGTCTTCTAAATAGAAGATATCGGAATTTTCAAGACAAAGTTCTGAAATGAATTGAGATTCTTGTTGGTTGAAATGTTCTAAACGAAGCTGGTTCATTTTTGTCATTTGTTTGTCATTCTCGGCGAGATTGCGTGTTTTTTTTCAGAGAAGGTGTTTCACAATTTCAGTTGAAGAGAGAATAGCATCTGTATTGTTGAGGTTACATTTCAATTTACAGATTTGCTCAGTTTGAGAGTCCAAGATAACTGTGTTGACTGGGATATATTTGGTTGAAGGTGTAGAATTATTATTACGCATGATCGTATCATCCGTAATTGTGAACAGTGGCAGAGTTTTGAAATAAGTGACGAGTTGTTTCTTATTGAAATCTATGATGCAGTTATAGTGTTCCAGGAAGTCTGAATCTAATAGCCCATCAAATTCAATATCAATATTACAAATCTACACCTTATTTGGGTCGGAGATGTTGAAAAGCACTATGGTGGATTCATTAATTAGAATCTGTGATGCCTTGAACAATAACATTTTCAGGAAACCGTTGTTTGAAGCGTTGGCAGGTTTCAGGTTTTAAAATTGAAAGTGCTGCACCCGTATCGATAAAGAAGAAATTTCTTTATATATATATATATATATATATATTGTTATGGAATTGAATAGACCAAAAGTTTTTAAGAAACACTGAAGGCAAAATGTTTAAAAGATTTGATAAAGTATTAATATTTATTGTATGTGATTTTATAATAACAGAGCCTATCAGAAAGGACTAATGTAAAAAAAATTAAGTTGTAAAGCAAGATGCATAATATTTAGTTCAAATATAAAGTTAGAATGTATTAAGGAAATTAAATAAGGAAGAGGGAAGTAAACGTGGAGTTAGGTGAGTAAGCAGTTAATTAGTATTTAAATAATAAATGTTATAGAAAGATAAAATGTATGTAACGAAGGTTAATCTGTTTGCCTATAGAAAGGTAAAGTCAGAAATTTGATATATTTTTTATGAAAATAAGTAATCTATAGAGTAAAATAAAATTATATAAGAACTCAACTTTGCCTCGAATATTCCGACATATTCTATTTAGAAGGTGACCAACTGACTTTTACAAACGAAATCAAACATTCAATAGACACTAATAACGCGAAACCTTCTTTCACAAAGTCATATCGGTATCCCCAAATACACAAACAAGAGGTAAAAAGTCAGATATCAAAGATGCTTGACCAAGTCATTATACGTCCGTCTAATTCGCCATGGTCATCCCCAGTTTGGGTTGTTCCCAAAAAACTAGACGCATCTGGTACCCAAAAATGTGCGTGTCGTCGTCGATTATCGTAAACTAAATGAACTTACTGTTGACAAATACCCCCTACCGAACATTTCGGATTTACTTGACCAACTTGGCAAATGCCAATACTTCACCACTCTCGACTTAGCTTCCGGGTTTCACCAAATCGAAATCGATACTAAAGACATCCAAAAAACAGCATTCACAGTTGATAATGGTCATTTTGAATTCGATAGAATGCCCTTCGGTCTTAAAAACGCTCCATCCACCTTCCGAAGGGTAATGGATAATATTCTTTTAGGTGTTCAAAACGAGAGATCTCTAGTCTATATGGACGACATAATCGTTTATTCTCCGACTATACATGAGCACATAGCTCGACTTTCTGAAGTTTTCAAACGATTGCGAAAAGCTATTCTAAAGATCCAACCCGACAAATGCGAGTTTCTTCGCCAACTTATAACTACCGAAGGCGTGAAGCCTACCCCTCAAAGGTAGATTGTATCTTAAATTTTTCCCACCAAAAAACCCAAAAGATATCAATTCCTTCTTAGGGTTAGCTGGTTATTACAGGCGATTCATCCCCAATTTCGCCAAGATTTCGAAACCTTTGACAAAATTACATCAAAAAGACGTACCTTTCCAGTTCGATTCAGAATGCGTCAAATCTTTTGACGAATTAAAAAGAGCCCTTACTTCTACCCCCATACTCATATACCCTAATTTTGAAGAGCCATTTATTTTTACAACCGACGCCAGTTCATTTGCTATCGGCGCAGTGCTCTCTCAAGGCCCCGTAGGTAAAGATTTACTCATAGCCTATGCCTCCAGAACTCTCTGCAATGCTGAAATTAAGTATTCAACCATGGAACGAGAACTCCTTGCAATAGTGTGGGCGGTTAAACACTTTCGTCCGATAATTTTTGGCCGTAAGTTTTTACTTCTGACCGATCACCGCCCGTTAACTTTTCTATAAAGGATCCTGGAAGTAGACTTGCAAGATGGCGTCTTAAGCTCGAGGAGTACACCTATCAAATAATTTACAAACCCGGCAAAGTAAATAAAAATGCCGACGCTCTCTCTCTCGCATTAAAGTTAACAACTTTAATGAATACACATCATTTCAAGCAAACAATCACCTAACACCATTTGCAGTACTCCCAACAAACGAAACTTACGATGACTCACAAGAACCCCAGACAAGAAGTCCCATTAATCTCCAACAAATCTCTGAAGAATTTAGAACTTTTGTCGAGCGATATCATAGATTACGACAAAATTCAATTTTCTAATTGCCAACTCTTAGACCGAGAAAACAAAAACATTCTAGTATTTCCACAAGGCTCTCTTATGAAAGATTTTCACCATGACATCATCGAAGACATTTTCGAGGAAAATGCTGATTTCCGTACCCCTAGAGTAAATGTCTTTGCTAGCAAAAGTGTCAGAAAAAGACGTTATTACATCGTCCCTCTCCCTTCTGACCCAGAAGTAGTCAACGAAATTCTTTTCGCATCTTTGTATAATAGTAGAGATGTGTTCACTGAAAAACAAGTATTCTGTGTTGAGAATAACATTGAACTGCCCATTTTGGAAATGCTTTCGTTTATCTTTTCCGAAATCGATATCAAATGGAAAGTTTGCCAAAATATCGTCCAAACGGTTGAGAAAGACCAAATACCTATTATTCTCGACCAATTCCATAACGGCAAAAATAATATACACCGAGGTATCAATTAAACTATCCGCAGAATAAAATAAAAATATAATTGGCAAGGACTGACTAAGGACGTTGACAATTTTATCAAAAACTGTCAAACTTGCCAGATAGCAAAAGTTTACCGGAAAAATCTCGACAGCCCACTTGTCATTACTGAAACCTTTGAACGTGTCAACATCGATATCCTAGAAGTCCCAACAAAAAACTACGCATTGACTATCAGGGACGAACTAACAAAATTCTCTCAGGCCTACCCCATAACTGACAAATCCGCAAAAACCGTTGTTAGTACTTTACTACTATATTTCCAACACTTCGGTACCCCATTACGGATACAGTGTGATTATGGCAGTAGTATGCACAGGAGAATACTGGCTCACTTTTCTTATGGGGCTAAAATCATTTTTTGAAATCGAGCTGGTACGCGGTGGAATCGCCTCGGGCGCGTTATTTATTGCATGTGTATGTATGAATAATGTGTATATTGTTTGGTAATGTATGTGTAATTAAAAATACACGTGTAATTGTTGAGATAATTATTATTATTTAGTTAAAGAGTGGCATCAGCGCATCCGCCATAATATACGCGATACCTGCACACTTGGTCTTCGGTAAACACGGGTCATCAGCATTGGTTCCCCGTCAAGGTCGGCCGGCTGGATTCACGATTTTTGCAAGTAATGGCTTGTAAAAGGTTGACGTCACGGTTGGTTATCGCGAAGACGGTATGTGATGATATTACCAGAGAGAGGAATATCTGGTTTTCATACAGTGAATTAACCTACAAGAGCCTCTTATTAGTCTTGATTTTGCGAGTATATACTTGTAAAATATTCACAAGTCATGGCTCTCATCATCGATGTGCTGGTGAAGGTCAACCAGTCGAATTCCGGCAAGCCATTTGATTTTTGCAATTTCAGGTGGATTGTTAGAGGGAAGAAATAAACGAGAGTATTACAAAGAATATGTTTTATTAAAATTGTAAAAAATATTATACAATTTTTTTAAATCTAATCGAGCAACTACATTAAGAGGAATTATAATTTCATAATTATTGCTTTTATTTTTTTCAATAAATAAGTGGTTTTCCCCATCCTCTGCCCATATGGTGACCCGTAAATTGTTGTCGTAATCTTCGGAAACCAGTAAGTTGTTGTCGTCTCTGTATTCACTGATAAAAATTTAGAAATCGTTCGAACCCTCGTGATGTAAAAGTGACAGAAGATATTTTGTCTTTTGGAAAGGGATTCGGTTGATGGCACTCATCTTGAAGAACAGCTTCATGATTATTTGAACGCAGGACTACTTTTTCATCAGTAAATACTATTTCCAGAAAATTTTCGAATTTGTAGTGTGCTACTAAGTAGTTGGGTGTAATTCTCGTGGTAGTTTAAAAAAAAAAAAAGAAATCCGGCTAGTGGTTTTTTGAATATTAAGAAACAAGCTGTGTTCATCACGACCATGACTTCATCGCGTGGACCCGAGAATCAGGCTAGCGGTCAACATTCGCCGGTACAAATGCCGATAGACTTTCTTTTTGCCGACGACTAAGTATACAGGTATCGCGTATATTATGGCGGATGCGCTGATGCCACTCTTTAACTAAATAATAATAATTATCTCAACAATTACAAGTGTATTTTTAATTACACATACATTACCAAACAATATACACATTATTCATACATACACATGCAATAAATGACGCGCCCCGAGGCGATTCCACCGTGTACCAGCTCGATTTCAAAAAATGATTTTAGCCCCATAAGAAAAGTGAGCCAGTATTCTCCTGTGCATACTACTTATGGCAGGGAATTCGACAACGCTCTGATGAGAGATTTGTGTAAGCTATTTGATATCAAACTATCCTATTCTAGTGTGGGACATCCCCAGTCGAATGGTTAATTAGAACGATTCCACTCGACCTTACTAGACATGATTAGAATCCACAAATTGGAAAATCCCGACGAACACCCCTTCAACATCCTTCCTTATGCAATCATCGCATACAACATCTCCGCAAACAAAACTCACGGATTGACTCCTTACGAACTTATTTACGGACATACTTCGAGTAGGACTCCCGAAACTCTATACAACCAACAATCATTGATAGCTAAATACATCCAAGATCTCAACAACCGTATCACACACTATTATAAAATCGCTCGTGAAAGAACAGAAGTTCAAAAGCACAAAGCGAAAGCCCGATTCGATAAACATGTTTCCGAAAATCTCCCGAATTATCAAATAGGCGATAAAGTCTATATCAAGGAATCCCAAATCAAGGACAAACTCCAAAATAAATTCAATGGTCCTTTCGAAATCCTGGAGATTCACAAAAATTCCGCGACATTACTAAATCTAAAAAGCAAACAAAAAACTAAAGTAAATTTCGACAGGATGAAACCGTTCTCAGAAAGTTAATTTCTGTTTCAGGTTGTGCCTGCTGTTCGGATCAGCAGTAACCCAATATCAAGTCGAACTTATAAATAACACATTAGGGATATACTACCACAACGAAGCCCAAATAACCGTTTCTAACAATAAATGGACACTTTTGGTCCACAAAAATATTTCGGCCCTCGAACACGTTTTCCCGACAAATAATAAATAGACTTTTACAAACACTTATAGAAACTGTTAACTATAAATCTTTCGCAATGAATTACTTCCGCTCAGATGTACAAACTCATATAAATCTTCTAAACCAAATATCCACCACAATTAAGGACAAATTTATCGAAATAAATATGGACACCAAAAGACCAAAACGCGGCATACTTGATGGCGCAGGTACTCTTTTCAAAGCAATTACCGGAAACTTAGACGCGGATGACATTAAATATTTTACTGATAGTATAAATAGGCTCAATCAAGGTCAATTACAAATAGAAAATTTACTCAAAAACCAAATTAGTGTAACTACCTCTGTCAACGAGACCGTCCAAAAACTTCAAATTGACGAAAAACTCTTTAATAGCAATATGAAAAAACTAGAAACCACAATCGGAAAAATTAACGATAAAGTCGGCTACATCGAAACGAAACTCATGTTGCTCGAATTATGCGAGAAACTAATGGAGAAATATCTTTACTTGGAAGATAGCCTAAATGATGTGCTAAATTCAATTACTTTCGCGCGTCTTAAAATCATACATACATCTATCTTAACGCCCGAACATCTCATTACGGCATTGCAAGAAATATCACAAAACTAAATAAAAAACAATCTTCCACTACCAATAAAATATTCAACCATTGGGCAATACTTGGAAATTATCGAGTTAGAAGCTTTCCAAACAAACTCTGATCTTATTTTTGTCTTAAGAATTCCATTAGTAGAACAACAACCATACACCCTTTTCCGGTTATACCCTATCCCAATTTACAATGACAGAACTGGGTTACATCACCTTTTGTCTTTTACTCAAAAGTACCTCGCGAAAAACGAAGACTCTTTAATGTTTATTTCAATCAAGGACTTGAGCGCGTGTAAACCGCTTGCTATCGGAAGAAAATTGTGTCCCGACCTATACGCCTATCCTATAGACTCTAACGCACCGTGCGTTGAAAAGTATTCAAAATGTGCCGGACAATTGCAGGAGTGCAGTAATTTTTAGTCAGGGTTACAGTGTCCAAAAACTTGAACAAAATATGTGGCTTGTCGTGACCTCCGAACCTTTACGTGTTGTGGTGAGTTGCAATCAAAAGAACTCAACAACTTTAACTCTAGTGCGCAACTCCATTCTAAAACTTCAATCGGAGTGTAGTGCCTTTGTAGGTGTTACTAAGGTCCAGGCTGAGCCTGGAAAAGAAACAGCCCTTTCCGAAGTCTATCACACAGTTACAGTACCTTACAACTGTTGCGATACAGTTCCAGAAAAGGTACAAATTCCCGAGCTGAAACTCTTCGTCATAAGCAGCATCAACGTGGAGGAACTGGATGTTGCGAACCATAAGTTAAAACAGTACTCCAGAGACCTAGATGGTCTTATAAATCAGCCTTTCCTAACCAAGAACATCTCTTGGTTTACGTATACGACAATAGCTGTCGTCATGATCATTTCAGCGATCATGATTTTCAACATTATCAAAAAGAAAATTGAAGAGCGCCCAAAAGCCCAAGAAAATACCGACCAACCGACGACGCCTTCATCGTCTCTAAGAATGCTGCCTAAACTAAGGCCAGTATTAAAACCAAACCCGATCACAGAGACAACTGTATAAATATTTCATTTATAACAATGTATTTTTTTGTATGTTTACCCATATTTTATGTATTACCCTTTTTATTTTATCTACTAACCATTTATCGTTGTTATATTATATAAGTTTGATTTTTAACTTATTATTGACACTAACATATTTTATACTAACAATTTTAATTTCATTTTCGAATTACCTTTGTAATGTTAATCCTACCATTTGATATTCCAAGCGATATTTTGTTATTTACAGATGTTTCATTTTTATTAAAAAGTTGATGTAAAGCATCAACTTTTCATGTATAAGGGGAGTTGTTATATGAGAAGTGCACTAACTTACAATTTACACGTTAAAGTTACCATAGGTGCTTGAACCGTAATTGACTTCACACAAGTATCATATTACAACTTCCTAGAATTCTTAGAAATCACGTAGACGCTTTGTTCACATGAAAACTGATGACATAGCGTCAGCATTTTTACGTTATAAATGTAACCGAAAACAATTCTGTGTTCATTATCTTCATTTAACTTTATACCTATAATATTGTATATATATATATATATATATATATATATATATATATATATATACATTCTATTTTATATTATGAACTTTCCTAAAGGCATTCTGAATGATACTGAAAAAAATTAGGTACTATCTATGGGTCATAAAAAGTAATTCCTAATGTAACCAACCTTATTCAATTATTTTGTAACATATCTAGAGATTGAAAAATAATATCGATATACGGTTTCAACTGTATTTTTGATTATTTATTCTTCTTTCTGATTCTGTTGTCCAAATTACATGTTTGTATTCAATATTTTAAGAAAAAATATGATATCTATAGAAATTAAATAGCCCCTCTAGCGGTTTTTATTAGGATTGCTATTATGTATCATGTAAATAAGTTACTGGACAAAAGTCAATTCTAAAAAGCTCAAGTTCGTAAAAATCGGTTAGGCCAAACCAGAATGACGAGCTTTTGTTTTCAACAAGTTTCCCACTCACCCCTACCGTTTATTTGATAAAATAGATCCAAATACTTCTAATAAAAAGTATGCGAAATGTTTCTAAAATTACGATTTCCTAGTTTTTGGAACACTGTAAATTTTGTAGAAAATGAGCGATTTGCACTTTTGGTCTTCAGTTACGCCCTTTACCGGTGGCGGTTATAGTACACCACTACGAACCGTTCCTGAGATAGAGATGGCGGCCATTCTTATTTGCCCACCCTGTACATGAATTAACTGGAGCCACGGAATGTTTTGATAGATCAATAATAGGTATATCGCGTTGTTTATTAAAAGAGGCTCAAGTTAATAAAAAATAGTAACCAGAAGCCATATTCTGTAAGTCGATATGATTATAATGTTACGATAGAACGCAACATTATTGAATGTGTTTCTTTACGTTATAATGATATATCACAACGGTTTGAAAACTTTACCGCGAATCAGCGACCAACACTGCCGTGATTAGAAAAAAGGTCGTAACTAGCTAATGTAGTTTTGAGCTATTTCAATATTTCTGAACTTAATTGAATAAGCACTTTTAATTACATTTAAATTATGCTTTGGGCAAATAATAAAAAATATTATAGAGTTAATGTGCTAATAAGTCAAAATTCCAAATATTTAAACCAGGGTTTAAATTTTGTAACTTTGATCAATCTGACTTTTGGACTTGGAATAAATGGCCTTATTTCTCCTAATCAAGTGGATACAATAAAGAGCGAAGTTGAGCGCGAATTATTTGGTCGAAATACAACAGGTCCAGAGCCTGAAACACCTTTGGCGCAAAGAGCGGACGAGACTCAACAACTTCATCAAGAACAGCCAGCCAACGATGATCTGCTTGAGAAAATCCAAGCAGAAATGGAAAGAGCTCTTATAGAGTATAGTGGAACAGATCCATTGAATAGACCAACGCTTCCCAAACTAAGATCTTCTAAGAAACTGGGTATCATCTTGCAGGCCATGAACAAATTTATGTTGCCAAACTATGTTTTAGGTGATAATACGTTAGAGTCGCTACACACAATCATCTACTGTGCTGCAATTTCCATCTGCAGAACAATTGGGGTGGCAATAAGACCAAAGCAAGACCCTCCTCAAACACCGCGAATATCACCGTGGCAAAGAAGGCTAGAAGCGAAAATTAATTCTGTTCGGAAAGACATTGGAAGACTGACCGAGTACCAACGAGGGGTCAGGAACAACAGAATAGAAAGATTTGTCAAGACTATCATGGACAATAGCCGAATACACTCTACACAAGTCGATTGAGAAGGTACAAACCAGTAACCAACGGAAACTAGACAACGCACTAACTACAAAAAGGCATTTGATTCATTTGATTCAGTTCCACATGATTGGCTCATTAAGGCACTGAAACTCTATAAAGTGAGTAATTGTATTATTAACTTTTTAGAATATGTCATGTCCACCTGGTAAACCAAAATCTCACTGAGTGAAGCCAACTGTTCGATACAAACAGACCCCATTCCAATCAGAAGGGGTATATTCCAGGGAGGCTCTCTTAGCCCATTGTGGTTCTGCCTGGCTATGAACCCTCTCTCAAACAAACTGAACTCGACAAATTTTGGGTTCAGTCTCAAACACAACAACGTACAAGCATTAAAGATAAACCATTTGCTATACATGGACGACTTAAAGTTGATGGCAGCTACGAAACAACAGCTGCATGATATGCTTAAAATAGTAGAAGGGTTCTTTAGTGACATCTATATGAAATTTGGCCTAGACAAATGCCGAATTATTAATATAGTTAAAGGCAAAATACAGCAGGGGCACTTCGAAATGGGAGATGGCACCTCAATTGAATCTATGGGGGAAGGTCATACTTATAAATACCTTGGAATAAAGCAGGCTCAACGTATTGATCACTTGACTATCAAAAAGGACCTAACAGCAGAGTTTTATAAAAGGGTGCGACGACTGTTGAAAACCAAACTAAACAGTAAAAATCTGTTTCAGGCTTTTAACACCTATGCATGTTCAGTGCTCAGTTACTCTTTCGGTATAGTTAATTGGTGCAAGACTGACATTGAAAAGTTACAACGAAAAGTTCGAGCTTTACTAATAAAAGCTCAAGATCACCATCCAAAGAGCTCTGTTGAACGTACAACTTTGCCAAGGTATGAAAGAAGAAGAGGATTGGCAGATCTACGCAAACTATTAGATCAACAAATTTCTATTTTGCGTAGTCATTTCCAGAAACTTGCAGAATTTTCTGATCTACACAGAGTAATGTGCCAGGCTAATGACTCAACACCATTGCGACTGACACAACAACACGTCCAATTACACCACCAGACCACTGATCAGAAACTGCTGAAATGGAAAGCGAAGTCCCTTTATGGAAGACATATAAATGACGTCAACCAAGATTATGTCGACAGTGCAGCGTCGAACTACTGGTTGATCTCTGGTCATATGTTTCCTGAAACGGAAGGCTTTATATTGGCAATCCAAGATCAAGTAATCCCAACTAAGAATTATCTAAAGTACATCGTTAAAGACCCTTCTATTAACAACGACAGATGCAGGTACGCTTGTCAAACATCTGAATCTATCCAGCATATCACAGGAGGCTGTCAAGCGTTCGCTGCAACTGAATACAAAGAACGACACGATGCTGTGGCTAAAATACTGCACCAAGAACTAGCACTGAAACTTGAACTATCACAGTCGGTAAGATTACCATACTATAAATACAAACCAGAATCTGTTTTAGAAAATAACAACTACAAGCTGTACTGGGACCGCACAATACTGACTGATCGGACTGTTGCTCACAATAGACCAGATATAGTTTTGGTAGATAAAGTCGCTAGGAAACCAACTTTAATTGCTGAGAAAATAACCAAATAGAGAGATTTGGAATTTCAACTAAAGACTCAGTCGGACAAGAACAACACACGAACTATACCAATTGTTATGACAACGACAGGACTAGTCCCAAAACATCTCTTAAACAATTTAAAATACCTAGGTCTGCACGAACATCTTTACAAACAAATGCAAAAAGCCGTCCTCTTAGGGACAGCCCGAACGGTCAGGAAATTCATGGGAAACTGCCGCCACGACTCCAACCACGGCCCTGAAAAGCTGGCAAGGGCTCCCATAGAGCTAAACCCTTTTGATATCTAGGATATCTGAGGTTTAGTGAATTTTTCCCTAAAGGCAATCTTAACGTGCCTTAGAGGGAGTGTGATGCCATACATTGTATGGTCAAGTCGGGAATGTTTTAATTTTTGTTTATATATGTTGTTATATCCCCCAAATTCCCATAATTATCTTTTAAACCAATTCAAAATAATCTAATCAAAATATCAAACAACTCAATCAAAAATATGCCAATATTAACTATTCAATCAAGACTTTGTTGAAATCTTTTTTTACAACTAACTGTTTTGGGAAATATCTTTTTAGTAAATTTATCTTTATAAATTATTTTTTCTATTATAAATGCCTTTAATATTTTATTCTCCTCGTTCTACAATCTATAGTTCCGGTCTACTGATCCAGATTACTGGTGTTTTATATATATGCCAACGTGAACCATGTTAGTTGAACACCAATAAATTGTAATAGTACTTTTTTAACTCTATGCCGTGACGGCGTTCTACAGCCCCATGTTGGGCGCCATTTATTGTAATGGTGTTATTATATATAAGATTTTGTTTTAATACTTTACTTTATTATAATGATATTAGATTCTATATAATAACTCCACACAATCTTTTTATTAAAATGTTCCGACTCTTGAAGCTCCTCCTCAGTAGGGATTCTAAACTGTTGTACTTCTCAATAAGAATTTTAGACTGTTTATTTACCTTTTCTGATTAAACTAACCTTCTAATTAACTTACCAAAAAGTAAAACACAGAATATAGTATATTATTATATTATAACCCTTTTTCTTCAATCAACATATTTATATATATATATAAACTATCAAATTAAATATTAGTTAATAAAATGATCAAATATTATTTAAATGTATTCAATCAACAAATTTTTATATTTTTATTTTTAAATTAATATAAAAAGATTTGAATTTTCGTATAGATCTTAATTACTTTTTAAATTACATGAAATTTTAATTTGCAATTCTGATTTTTAATTTTTTATCTCTAAACCCGTTACTAATAAAATATTTCCCAATAAATCAAACTTTCTAAACTAGTTATTAAAATTATGAATATTAATAGTTGAGCGCCAATTAAATTCTTTTGTAAATAAATCTTTGTATTAAATACCTATTTTTCACTTTGTAGCTTTCAAAGTATTATCACAACGTTTTAACTTGTCCTCTTATATCCTCGCGATTAATTGACCCTTTTCTCTGTACAATGATGTCCAGGTATACTCTCTGCTTTAACTGCTTCCAATATATATATATATATATATATATATATATATATATATATATATACTGCTTATCTCCAATCTTTACTGTTTTATTTTCAAAATTATTTAAATAGATAGGTATATTGCTTCACATCGTACATTTGCTACTTCTTTCTAAAATTGTTTATATAATTGTACTGCTTTATCTTTAACTTTTGCTGCTTTTCTGTTCAAAAATTGTTCAAATAGATGTACTGCTTCACCTCAAGTCGTTACTTCTTTTCTTTTCTAATACTTCGTATTGCATTTCAAAACCATATATCAGTTGCCTTTGATCTGTTACTTTTCCTTGGATGATAGTTGTTTATTTTGTTCACAACTCTCTTAGTTCTGAACTTATTTTTACAAAATTTTAAGAGTTCTGTCAAAGTTTGACATCAACTGTCACCTTTTAAACTCAACTAGAGTTTACTGTTACACTTTATCATCCCTTTCTTCCTGGCTGCACTCGCTTATATAGATTTGATTCAGACATGGGACCATATACTATATTTTTACCTTAATTCTTAATTTTGATTTACCATTTTAAAATATAACACTCCCTTCCTTCAAACTTGATATCCCGTTTACTCAATTTTGATTGCCACCATTTTATTAAAATAAAATTTCAAAATCATTACTTTTTCACGCCCTGTGTCACTTCCAATTTCATTGTTCCACAATGTCAAAATTTCTAAAAACTTCTCACTCTTGTACAAAAGACATGTTCTATCGAATTCTCTACCCCTCTCTGTCTATCTGACTAAATTTCATATTAAACGCTTTACCTGTTATCTCGTAATTGTAATCCTAGTATTTCTGACATTTGTGAAAATATTAAATTTCCATTAATGATTTGTTCTAAAATGTGATTATAAGATTCTAAAATTTATGAAATACTACCCCTGTTGTGCTTGAAATATAAAATTGTGCAAATCCCGACTAATTTAAATTTTGACGTTAGATATTCTATTTGCATATCAGTTTTCAAGGTAAGATTTACATTTTCTAATTATTAAATGTTTTTAATGTATTATATGTGTTGGATATAATATTCTTACAAACCTGTGAAAGAACTTCTATTAAAGGGCCGTATTATTCTTAGGCCTGGCTTACTGTTTACATCTAAATGCTGAATTAAAAACGACTGATGGTCTGGGACTCCCATCTCCTTCAGAGCTGTCCAGAGCCAATTTCACTTAATACTGTTGATGGCCTTTCCGTAGCACACAAAACAGTGGTCTATTGAATTTTCGACATTTTTCGATGATTTGGCAAAGATTTAATATTTGGCCTCTAGTACCACGGCTGCGAACAAACGCTGCCTACTCTGATGGGATTTTCCACTCGAGATATGTTTTTAGTTCTTCGTTTATTTTGGAAAGCATTATTTTATTGGCATGTGAGATTAGAAATATAAGGGTACGGACACAACAGTAAAAAGTGCAGAAATGAAACCATTTGTATAAGGTGTACAGGGAAACACTCTCTGCAAGAATGCAAGGAAGAATTTTCAGTAATGCGCCCAAATTGTATTTTTGCAAATGACCAGTATAAGGCAAAAAAGAAGTGAATCACCTATTAACTGATATAGATAAGTGTGAAGTACTAATAAACCAAATCAAAAAAATAATTGACAATACGGATTATCCAGTGCGGCCTAATATACCAACGCATATTAGCAAGATTGACGTATATCGCAATTTGGAACAAGCAAAGAAACAGAATCTACCAGAAAAAGCAAGCAACCCAATGGAATCAACCAGCGTTATCAAAAGCCGAAACCAGAGTAAGAAAAATAATTAATGATTTTCGATAAAGAATTGAATAAATTTAGGATAATAGAATCAGAGTTCTGCAACCTTCAATCCCTTAATGATAACTTTGAGTCTTATAAAAGTATAAATAAAAATAATCATTTAACAGTATTACAGTTAAACATAAGAGGTATAAAAACCAATTACAACTCGGTAGTAGTTCTCATTAAGAGGTTGAAGGTTAAACCTGAAATAATTATATGCTGTGAAACATGGAATGTCAAAAATGTCTATAAATATTTCAACATTGATTATTATGATATGTATTACAATGAGAGTAGGGTTAATAAATCTAACGGTGTAATAATGTACATAAAAAAACATGGTCACATAACTGCTATATAGAAAATATAAATAATCATAGAGTATTAAGTACTGATATAAAAATTAATAAAACTAATAACTTTAAAATATCTGCGTTGTATTGAAGCCACGACGTTAGTAGAACTAACTTTATAACTACTATAAAGGCATTTTTGAATAATAATAAAAAAAGGAAGAATCACCTAATAGCATGTGATTTTAATATAGATGCATTGAAAGAAGATGATATTGGTCACGATTTTTTGAATAGTTTGTTGGAAAATTAATATCTACCTTATTTTAATGGCATTACAAGTCCTTCCGATGAGAATCCTAATACTGGTACTTGTATCGATAACATTTTTGTAAAAAGTAATATTATAGACATTACAACTTTTAAATTAAAAATTACTGTTACTGATCACTATCCATTTTTTCTAACAGTCAATATAAATAACACGACTACAAAACTCAATGAAAATAACTGCATTAATTTAATAAACTACAAAAAATTAACAGACATTGCTAAGAAAAACGACTGGAACAGAACGCTAATGAGGCGACGAACACACTAATTACTGAAATCAAACAAATGATAAACAATGCAACAGTCCAAATAAAAAAATCCAGAAACATGAACAAAGCTCGTCACAGTTGGGTGACAAAAGGAATCATAATTTCTTTTAATCAAAAAGAATTTCTGTATAACTTGTGGAAGCTAGATGTGACAAACATATGATTAAAAAATTAATACAAAAATTATAACAAAGTGTTAAATAAGTAATTACTCTTGCAAAAATTATAAATGATAAATCAAAGGTTGAATCCTTACAAAATAACAGCAATCTGTTATGGAAGTTTATCATTAACAAAATTAACAAAAATCGCAACATTAAAACAAATAATATTGACAGAATTTGAGTAAATCATGAAGAAATATCTGATACTCAAAGAATTGCTAACGAATTTAATAAATTCCTCTGAAATATTGGACCTGAATTAGCGAATCAAATTAATAGGCCAAATAATAATAACATTGAGCATCCAACACCAAATGGTAAAAGCATATTTCTAACACCAACGAATCGTATAGAACTAAATAAGATAATTATGAACTTAAAAGAAAAATCCGGTGGAATAGATGGTATAAACGTAAAAACTCTGAAGCACATTGCCGAATATATGACACTACCTTTGGAATATATTTTTAACAAATGTATTGAAACGTCTACGTGGCCAGATGCACTGAAAACCGCTGAGGTAGTCCCGATCTACAAAAATGGTGATACATTATTATGTATTAATTACAGGCAAATCTCGTTAATATCAAATATAGTTAAAGTCTTTGAAAAAATATTGCATAAAAGGATTCTTGACTTCGTAACAGACTGCAACATAATCTCGGATAACCAATACGGGTTTTTAAAAAACAAAGGCACGAAAGATGCCATCTACCTAGTTCACCAGTTAATTACCGATAAAATAGAAAAGAAAGCGCCTGTCATAGCAACTTTCCTTGAGTTCAGAGGCTTGTAAACGACCGCCCACCCTGAGGAAACCATCACTATCAATGAACAGGTTGAGTTTTCTAAGAGTTTTAGGTAAGCGTCGTTTATTTTCTATTCTGTCAAGTATATCGGAGAATTCGAGATGTTGTACTCTTTTGACTAACATGAGAAGTGCTTGAAACAACTCGAGTGAACTGAAATGAGTAACAACTTACAGTTGGGGATTTTCTTGGGAATAATACCACATCAGAGTTCAAACTTGTGTATATTTTAAAACCAAACGTTTCAAAATCCTGTCGGATTTCGTTTTCAATGGATATAAATTTATAAAGTAAAATTGAAATATATGACAATTATTTTGACAAATATGTTTACGTTACTATGGATAAATTTCTTTGATTTTAAATATACAGGGTGCACAAGAAATTCCAAAGATCATTATAAATCAAAAAAAAATTTTCAAGTTGGAAGAACTTGAAAAATTGTCTTCAGAATTTATTTGTGGCATTCCTAGGGACGACTTTCTTTTTAACATAGTGCATTTGCCAAAAAATGCGATCAAAGAATTCTAATAATTCAGTGATCCCATTAAAGTCATAAGGGAAAACCTAGGAAAAACCTCATGAACTATCCCGATATAGGGTTGTTCAAAAGGATATGACCATTGTTAATTTCATCTTTAATTATCGGCAACCAGACATGACTGAAATCTACGGAAGTAGAAGCGATGCAGTCGTTTTCATTTAACAGAATTAAGGCAGATTCTTTTAATTTTCGTTTTGTGCAGTGTTCTTCTTTGTGTAATATTGTTGTGTTTTGAAATTGTATTTTATGGCCTTGGTCCCAAGCATGTTCACAAATTTTTGATTTTTCGAACTGACGTTCCTTTATGTAATTTTGATGTTCATTTATTCGAACATTAAATTAAAATTACATAAAGAAACGTCAGTTCGAAAAATCAAAAATTTGTGAACATGCTTGGGACCAAGGCCATAAAATACAATTTCAAAACACAACAATATTACACAAAGAAGAACACTGCACAAAACGAAAATTAAAAGAATCTGCCTTAATTCTGTTAAATGAAAACGACTGCATCGCTTCTACTTCCGTAGATTTCAGTCATGTCTGGTTGCCGATAATTAAAGATGAAATTAACAATGGTCATATCCTTTTGAACAACCCTATATCGGGATAGTTCATGAGGTTTTTCCTAGGTTTTCCCTTATGACTTTAATGGGATCACTGAATTATCAGAATTCTTTGATCGCATTTTTTGGCAAATGCACTATCTTAAAAAGAAAGTCGTCCCTAGGAACGCCACAAATAAATTCTGAAGACAATTTTTCAAGTTCTTCCAACTTGAAAATTTTTTTTTGATTTATAATGATCTTTGGAATTTCTTGTGCACCCTGTATATTTAAAATCAAAGAAATTTATCCATAGTAACGTAAACATATTTGTCAAAATAATTGTCATATATTTCAATTTTACTTTTTAAATTTATATCCATTGAAAACGAAATCCGACAGGATTTGGAAACGTTTGGTTTTAAAATATACACAAGTTTGAACTCTGATGTGGTATTATTCCCAAGAAAATCTAAAATAAACTAGAAGATGCCACAAATAACATTCAGAAAACAATTACAGTTGGGGTTTTTGCAATTGTATATAAAGCGTTTACAATATGCCAAAATTCTTTTGAGTTTGTTCAAAGAGGAGAAACGATTCAGTAATGTGTCAAGAGAGTTTAGAGAACAGAGGGTTAAGAAAATATGTGGTTTTTCTTCTTCTTTTGATACGGTTAATGATGAGATAGTATTGGAAAAGCTGAACAACTATGGGATTGGAGGAATAACCCTAAATCTCATAAAAAGTTATTTGACAGATAGGTATCAGTTTGTAAGAATTACTAACTACAAAAGTAGCAAAGATAAACTAGCTACGGGAGTACCACAAGGCACTATACTAGGATCATTACTGTTTCTCCTATACATAAATGACCTGCTGTTTAGCTTACCCAATAATTCCATATTATCTTATACGGATGCTACCGTAGTAATAAGCAGCGGTAATTCTTGGAGCGAGACCCAACTCATTACGGAGAACTACATCAAATCATCAGTAACCAGTTATCATTGAACCTGAATAAAACAGTTTATATAACCTTCGAAAGCTACATAGATAGCATACCAAAAAATTTAGAAATAAACATAGATTGCCAAGAATTGAAAAGAGTAGACACGTGCAAGTACTTGGGTGTATATTTCGACAGACACCTTAAATGGGAAAGACACATAGAGCATGTAGTTAGTAAATCTAAATATTTAATCTTCATATTCAAAAAACTGTCTGAATTTATGCATGCAAAAACATTATTAAGGATTTACTATGCACTATTTCATAGCTTTGCAACGTATAATTGATACTAGCTTGGGGAAAGACTACCAAAAAGACCCAAAATAGATAAGCTAACAGTAGATCAAATTCCTTTAAGCCTAAAACAATGTTTTATATTAGAATCCCCCAAGTTTCATTATGACAGCTTAAAAGATAAATATTTTCACTCGAATAGTGTAACAATAAATAAACCACTGTTACTTAAAAAAATAACTAAAAACTGTAGTATACAGAATTCTAATACCAAGCCATTAAATATTTCAATAAACTAGACAACAATCTTAAAGCTATGAATTGTAGAAAACACATGAAAAAAAAAAAACTAAAACTGTGGGTTTCAAATACAACCCCTAGATAGTTCAAGTCCATATATTATAAGAAAAAGGTAGAAATTAATTCGAACACTATAGATAAAAATGTAGAAGAATATTTGTATAGCGGTATATGTGAGTATGATATATGTATGTGTGTGTGTATGTATAACTATATGTTATTACTGATATAATTTAATCACTTAAATATTTTAAATAGCAAGTAGGATCATTGTGCCATGTTAGCCTCAGTAGGAGAATATCATTTGTCTAATGTCACCTTTTGGTGCTCATTAGAAATAAATCTTTTAGCGTATTCCTCTAGCTCCTGTGTACAGAGAGTTCATTTCTCTCTTACAGGATACATTACATTGTACTATTGCTTAAGTGATATTCTATGGATTGTGTATGAGCTACTAAATAAATACATAAATTATTACGTACGTTTTCGAGCCCTTCTTATGAAGAGGCACAACTGTAGATGTAACTCAATCCTCTAACAATATGGCTGATTATATCTGTTTTCATCATGGAACACTTCTTCACAGTACTTTCTAGAATTTCATCCAATTCTGTTACTATCTCACCGGTTTCCATCGTTATGGCCCATGATCTTGGAGAAAATTGACAGTTTATTTGTTTTATTAATAAAATATACCTCTAGTGTAGTTGTCTTCATCATGTTCTTGTGCTTTATTTCAAATATTTTGTAAACATGTATTTTTATCTGTACTACTATAGTCGTTGGATTTGTTTATTTCGATTTTGACTCTTGCGCGTTTAAGCCACAGTTTCTTTTCGCTTTTCCTAGTAGTGGTTTAACGGTGTCTCTCTAGAGTGAATACGATATCTTTAATTTCCAGCCCGATGGCCTCAATAGTTTGGTAGTATAGCCTGGCAGGGTTTCGGTAATTAAATCCGAAATTTTACTATAAGCAAATGGTGATCACTGCTACAGTCTGTGCTGTTTTTGGTTTCCTGATTGATGTTATCCAGAGTGTATATATTAAGGCGGATTTATACTTGTCTGACGTGTCGTGACGGGACGCGTCAGAACGGTATCGGTTTCATGCATTTTGTAATATCCAATTTATATTAGTAAATTAGATGTGTTGTGTCGTGATGGCTTGTGTCGAGTCGAGTCAGATGCGATCTCGATCTGCGTCAGAGTGATTGGGCCTTAGAACATAAAATATTCAGTGTTTTGTGGATAGAGATAATACCTAAAGATAGAGTGCGTGAGGTATAAGCGCCTCTACAAGTGAACTTATCGATGGATGAGAAAAAAATGAAACCCAGTGGACGTATTTGTGTCTAGAGCGGTAAGCAATAGCTACACGTCACTTGACTGACGTAAACAAGCTCAGAATTCTGAGTTTCTCTCATCTGCGTTTCATTCTTATCGGGAACTACCGCACTCAACACTTAAGTATTATCTTTATGGTTGTGTGGGTTTGTGAAAAGGCGTCAGAACACGAAATATCAATATGAACACTAACCAAGACGTCAGAGCATAACGACACGACACGTCAGATAAATATCTAAGTGCCTTTACGATATAATCTATGTGGTTCTTGTATTTTCCATCCGGGGATTGCCAGGTGTATAGACGTGTAATATGTTGCTGAAATATTGTGTGGTTTATTGTAAAATTGTGATCAATGCAAAATCATCTGTGTGATTCCTTTGGCCGATCCTGTACCTTCTAATATTTCCAATATGAGTGTCATTTTTTGTGGTGCCTATTTTGGTATTAAAGCCCTTTACGAGAAGCAGTATTTCTCTGTTTGAGATTTTTCCTATTGTTTGTCCGAGTAATGTGTAAAATTTCTTGATTTCAACGTCAGGGGATTCACTTGTTGGTGCATATACTTTTTTTTTCAGTTTCAGGGTCAAGATTCTGTCATTGACTGCCTCGTATCCCAAAAAAGATTTACTGAGGTCAGAAAATAACAAAAACCCAACGCCACCGCCGCCGTGTTGTATGATTATAGGGAATAAATCCTCCTCATTAACATTAACAAAGACTTTAATAAAATTGAGGGAAAATTATGTATTGATTACATATATACACTGTTTGAGAGAAATACTTCAATATCGTTAATACTTAATTATTTAATGAAAGCCGGTTCACTGTCAATTACTGGGCGGCCACCAGAATAAATTAGATACACAGACAAACCTGCAAAAAACTAACTTTGAATGGTCTTATTCACATTTTATTACATTTTTTAATGTTTCAGTATATTTTATTGTGAATTATGTGTTTGCGGGTCTCATTAATCAAGTTTATTATAAATCAGATACTTGTTTTAATACGTATTTGATCAAACTACAAACTACATTACACTCTTGCTCTTGCCAGAATACGAGTATTAAAAGGTGTCACAAAGGGAGAGAACCAGAATGGAGAGAATGGTGGACAAAGAAGGGACGGGTAATATATTTTCTAAGAAGGGGCTGTCGCATTTATCCTTCAGTCTAAATGGCTGCCCTCCTTTTTTTATGTAAACCAAATGGATTAAAACCAGACAGAAAGTTTAAAAAAATGTATAACTTGTTATATCAAAACTTAATTAAAATGCTATTAACTGAGATAATTCATTAAATACGAATTAACATTATCATTAGGAATGCATCTGTTTGTGGATAAATATTATAATTATTAGAAAAAATCTGTAAGTTATTAAATATTCCATAATAATTCGGTAAATTCAAAATATAAGTAATGCACTTCATTTGAGTTGCCGACAGTATTTCATATTTGTTCAGTGATTGGAAGAATATGATGAATATGATGAAAAAAATTGTTGTTTTAAAAAAGACAAGTTCACTGACTGTAACCGAACAAGGTAAATATTAGATGTTATTCTTGGATACCATTCTTTGTTTCGAAATAATGAAGTTTTTCCCTAGGTTAGCATGTTTTTAGTTCTAGTATTATTATAAAATAAATTATTGTAGTGTGTTTATTATTATTCAGTTCAAAGTAGACAAATTTAAGCCTGGGCTTTGTCAAATAGGGGCATGCACTGAGTATATCCTGTTTTGACTAAATAATGTTGTTTCGTAAATGATTCTTTTTATAATTTTTTACGTCATTTTTTTTCCAGTTATTTTCGTAAATTTGACAATTATCCGACACAGTTTTATAAATACCTTTTAACACTTTGTCCATGTTTTCTAGTTTTAACCATATGCGATTTAATTTAATCCCACAAATCTGTCTCTAAGTGTACTACATTTAGGATCAAAAGTAACACTTTTAAAACTGAATGTTATTTTACTTTCCAATACATTGAAAATACTGGGGTTGTGTTCTTTGTGTAGTTTTGTTGAATTGACTAATTGTATTTTATGACCTAGGTCCCAAGCATGTTCACAAATTTTCCATTTCTCGAATTATTGTTTGTTTATGTTATTTCGTACATTTAGAGGTTTGCATGTTTCTATAATGTAAACTTTATTAAATTGGCAAGAAGTTTTTAATGGCAATTTTTTGGGATTTGAATTGTGTTTGTTAGTTTTCTTTCCGATACAATTGATTTTAGTTTGGATTGTTTAGAATGCTGTTTTGAAATCTTTTGCCTACCTATTCTCTTCAGTGTATCTCACAGACCCTGTATATATCATATAGCTGTTACTGTAATGTAGTTGTCTTGACTTAAAGTAATATTTATAGAAGTTTGGTGTTTATTCTCAACGTTTGTTTTGTGTTCAATTCATTTTAACTCTGTGTGAATTTTGTTTGGTAATTGTTTCCAGCAAAAAAATTAAATTGTTTTTAACCTAATTGCAAAAAGGAGGTGGTTATTAATCCTTCGCGATTTTTTTTTGTATGTGTGTAAGCTGTTTTCTTTTCCTGTTGTGAACCGAATTGATTAATTTTTTTTAAATAGAATGTACATCCGTATTGGTGAAATTTCAAATTTGAATAAGGAATTTAAATCGTAAAATGATGAAATTTGGGAACAAACATTTGCATGCATGGAAATCGAAACATACTTGGTCATACATATATTGGTCGATTTTCGTTTTCTCCAAAACCCTTTATGATTTAAATAGTTTTTTTAAAATGCATTCCATTAAGGAACATCCTGAGGTGGTCTCAAATATTTTTTTGTGACTTGTAAAATGCAATTTTTCAGAAAATCGTTGAAAAAATCCAATATTTCTATCAAAAAACCCAGACATTTCCTCATAAATATTTTAATCCAACGTAATAGAGCGGGAACTGTAGATACTGAGTTTTAAGAGCGAATTTGAAAATTGTCTATCTACAACGCAAATTATAGTAAAATCAATTTTTTAAACATATTTTCGGCTCCTTAAATCAACAGTGACAGCATATGTCAAGCTTTAAAACGGCTATTTAGTGCTTTTATACACAGGGTGTTTAGAATAGCAAACAGTCCCATAAAGTAAAGTAATAAAAGCAATAATAATAATAAGTAATTTAATTAAACATATTTTTGCCTTTATAAGGCAATGTACACCAACCAGTTCATTTTATTCGTATAACTGTCACCGGTCAATTTAAAAAAAATCATTCCGTAATGTTGGGGCTTTCGGTGTTACCTGGTCCCAGCCTAATTAACGTTAACGTTATACATAAAAAATAAAAAATAAAGAATAACAACTATTCGAGTTAAAAAAACTAAAAATAATTTATAAAACCTAAACAATAACTAATACATTTACTGTTCTTAGGTATCTACATACAAAGTAAAAACATGTAAACGATATAAGGTGCTCATTCTGTACATATTAATTACCTACTTATTTAGAATATTTGAAGTCAGTGTCAAGCAACAATCAAGTGTGATAAAGCGTAAATAAGTAAGCAATACTGGATTTTAGCATTGCTTGACACCGATTTCAAAAATATACTAGAAAGGTAGATAATTAATCGATACACAATGAGCACCTTTTATTATTTACATCTTTTATTTAGGTTGTTTAGGTAACCAACAACAGCAAATGTATTATTTATTTTCTAAGTTTTGTTATTTCTGTCCAACTTTTTTGTTCTACTTGGAAGTCTGTTGATATTAAAAAAATGTTTTATTTCCTCATTGATTTTTTTGTAATCAGAAAAATTGGTCTTGTATTTATTGTATAGTGATTTGAATTGAAGTTGAGGTTGAAGTTGACTTGTTAGTGTGAGTCAGTTACTGTAAACATCTGTTCTGATAACAACAAATTCATTGGAGAAATAACAATTATAAAAGTGTTCTTCCTAGAAACAATTAGCATACAAAATACATTTACAACATTTAAGCAGAATTGAGCACAAAACGCATGATGAGTGGTATTAATAATATTTATTATATCATCTCTTTCCTATATATTGTTTTTTTTACTAATATTTTCAGCTCAAATTAGAATAATGAAAAAATATACTGATTATAATTTCTTATTTGAATAGAAATGTGTTTTATCAGTTTCAGAAGAACCTATGAAATCGTTATTTGCATTTATTGGGTTTAACCTAAGTTCAAGAATCCTAAAAAGTATTTTTGGGATGGTGTATTTAATATGGATTTTTCTTGCAATAGCCGTATTTGAACTTAGTACTAGTAACAACGCTGAAGATATGATTACACTAATAACCGTAGTTATAGTAGTGCAAGGAGTAAGTAATTAGTTCTACTCATTTAGCTTAAATTAAGGTTGTTTTTATATAGCTCCGAGATATTGTAAAATCAGCATAGCTTTAACTTCCCTAGGTATGTTCATGCAGTTTTTTTCCTTGTGATATATTGCTTCGATGTTTGGTGATGTATCTAATAACATCATCGATGTTTTCTGTAAAATCTAGATGATTTATGAGCTATATAAGTTAGGAACATAGTATAATTTTTTTTCAATATAATCTTGGAATCAGAAATCCTCACAAATCTCAATCAAAATTTGTATAAGTGAGACTTGATTAATCCGTTGCCCATGTCACATAATATTTTGTTGATTTAGAACTTGTGATGGTACTAAGATCATTACCAAAAATAGTTATTTATATGCTATATTATATTTTCGGAAACTGTTCCTATAGCTTGGTAATACTTTTAGTTTTTATCAAAGCGATCAACCGGTGTTCTCAAATAGGCAACCAGCTTAAATACTGGCTCAAATAACACATCATTCTCTAATTTCAACTAACCCTTCCAAAACAATGATTTTATACATTACCGTATATTTAGGGTGGCACAGGAAATTGAACTTCCATTTCTATATTTTTAAAAGGCTTTGCCTCTAATGATTGGTTCTCTTAAAAAATAAAAAATAATGAAGAGTAATAAACCTATCTAAGTGGACTAAACCTACAGCTGAATATATGCTGGGTGAGTCTCAAACATAAGTTAAAACGCCGTCTGAATAATTGGCATATAAAAATGAACATTATTTATCATGTCCTACAATAACATATTGGCATTGTAAGAATATTGGAGTACTATACAAATGGGGTATTATTTGAGTGTGAGAAGGCTATTAAATTGTTATAAGGAAGCTTAGAATTGATAATTCAGTTATTCAGTTGTCTAGTTGCCATCAGAAATGATCGGAAGCTTAAGCATAATATAGTCCGTTACTGACTACTACAGAGTTTGGATTATTATTTTTGCCATACCTAAGCCTCCTGAAACTTCTCTAAATATAATGGACAAGAGTCTCACCAAAGACTTGTTTGGAAAATATCTGTACCTTAGAAGTAAATTATGTTAAGTCACAAAACATAGTATTGAGACAAACGACTTCAAAGATATTTATTAAAGATAATTCAAAGTTACTCAGTTATTTTTAAACCTATGGTTTTAATATTTGGTATAAGAGTAGCTTATTTGGTTACCTAATAAATTGTGGATTTTTTTTATAATTAAGTTATTTTTTTCTAAGTGACTTATCATAGTTTGCTTCTTATGACGACACTTCACTTAGTGTTAGCATATTTTTATTTTGTATCGCTATTTTACAAATATTTGATGTATTCGCAAATATTCCAAACGTGCCATCCACACATATCGCAAATCACTCAAACATGCCAAATATGTTTGAATACCAGTAAATGTGACACATGCCTCACCGTAAACATAAATAAACAAAACTAATGAAAAATGTTTTTTATTTATTTTTTATCTACCTCAGTATTTGTAGATGGGTTGCATTTATAGATGGTTGCCAAGAAACTATTCATGTATTTGTAAGCAAACCATGTGGGTTTGTATACTCTAGCATATACAAACCCACATGGTTTGTATACGTTGTGCCTGCTCCTCATGTTCTGATTTCTTAATTTTTGTGTTATAACCCCTGAACGCAGACATCAAAGATTCCCTCTTTTTCTTTAAATCACCAATTGTGCATGGCTGTCCCATATTGTTTTGGATATCTATCCATGCATCATTTATTTTATTTTTATTTTTGTGGCTGGTGTGTTTGGGGTCCCAAATGCAAGGATGCATTTGGTACAACTCGAGAAACTTCATGATGTTATTTTTCGACCACTTAAATTTGCCACAAACACTACTTTGCCATTAAAAACAACTCTAGTTGATCACGATCGAAGTACCGCGTGCAACTATATGAACCAAGTGTGGACGGCTAAAGCAAATATTTGGCTTATTTGACTCCATTGATATGTATTGAAAACCGACAAGTGGACGGTAAGGCGTATTTGCTGTTAGCGGTATTCGACGTATTTGTTCAAATAAAGCAAAAATGGCGAATTATCTCTCCACACATCGCCGTTTTTGGACAAATATAGCAAATATACGAATACGCTACACCAAGTGAAGTGCCGCCATTAGAAAAAAATGTTTTACAGGACTTAACTTATGTTAAGTCCCTAATTGGGTTAGAATAAATAAAGTCCAGCCATGTTAAGTCCAAACAAAGGTATCTACCTATTCATTATTCTTAAAAAATAAAACAGTTAACAAAAAAATGTAGACCTGCATTCCCAGTTGCATCTTAAAATGAATCTATTAAACCAAAGAGTTTATTTCGACTAACCTATCAGTCTTTTGCATAAAATTGGTTAAGCACATCAAATTATGTATTTCCTATTTAAAAGCTAACAGCTCCATGTTAATCGAGTTCTATGTCTGGTTCATCACCGCGCGGGAGATCTGCGTAAAAGGAATGGAACTATTGGGTATCCATTTCAACAGTTACAGTTACATTCTAAAATAAAATAAAATGGAATGTTTATTTTCGGTTTTTAGTTAACGTTGCGGGTTTTCCGGGTGTTTTTGTTTAAGTCTTGTCGTGAAAAATCATCCTTGATTTTGTTTTAAAAAATAAAATTCCTGGTGCATCTCGCCTTACTTGAAAGTTTACAACTTGTGTAATAAGAAAATTTTCCCCAGAATCAGTTTTCTTGCGTATGACAAAAGGTGTATGATTTTCTTCACATAAGCTTTAAAATCCAAAAAGTTTTTGGTTTCCATCCCTATTACATGAAAAGATTTTTTTACACCAAGTAATCTGACAAGCTGCTGTCAATCTCATGGCTTAATTATTTCCAACTAAGGAATTTTTTTCATTCTCTTTTATTTAATGAATGGTCGCAATCGGCCTCCATGTGGGTGTGGCCTGTTGCTAGAAATTTATGGTTAAGAACATTAAGGTTTCTATTCTTTTCAAGTAGAAAAAACTAGCACATAATCATCTTTGTGTTTCTATTTTGTGATGGGCAATTATCTGACCTTATGGTTAATTCATTTATGTTCTCAGAAATTTCATAATCTTCACAGCATTTTAACACACAGGATGTCATTTCATTCCCTTCTCTTCCAGAAATCTGTTCACCCCACATCATACATTAGGCTTTTTTCATGGTTGAATCATGTATCACTAAATTGTACGTTCAAAGCTTTGGACTATAGAAGCTTTGGGAGTTGTGAAGTTCTGGGGTTGGTAAACACTTTTGTAAATCTATCATGTCTACTTTTTCTGTGTTGTTTTCTCGTGAGCGTTTTATTTCTTCAGCTTTCATTTTTTATCTATTTCCTGCAAGTTGCAAATGATCATCATAATCTTTGAGGATCTAAGTTCCTGCGTTTCAGCCTCTTGCAATTTTAATGATAATATATCGCAAGTATCACAAGTGTCATTATCTGGGTTTTAAAACCCATAATTGAACTCATAGTTGAAAATGTCACCATAAAGCCATTCTTTAGTAATATTGTGTGGCGGGACTCCTGACGGCTTACAATGCTCTTTATTGAGTCAATACATCTCGGCGATGATTATATAATTTTTTTATATCTTTCTCCCCAGTAATGCGACTTAGACCGGAAACTAAACTAAAATATCCAGACCCAAACTGCGATCATGTAACTTAACCTCGGTTCGCTCAGGGCCGACATCGGAATTAATTTGATTTAAACCAAGCTATTTTCGTTGTTTGTACATATATTGCAAAATGGAAAAGAGCAAAGGAATTAGCATGAAAAGTTAAGTAACTTAACATATTTAACTACAATTTGACAATTTTGGACTTAATATAGTTTGCTTCTAGGGTAGAGATATATACTTTTGACACCTATCCCGCATTTAAAAATGACTATTTATATATGTTATGGATTGAAAATGCTTAGTATGCAGATGTTATCTCCATACACATGTGTCGTCTCCTAGTGGAGGTTGGAAATAACTTGTTGAAACATGGTTTCTGTTATTAAGGTCACCAAGTATATATTTGCCTATTGCATAATGTTTGGTATTCTGGGAATTTGCCTTCTAGCCGGTCCTCACCTACTGTTTATTTTAATATTCATTATGAGCTGAAGTAGTCTATATTTTTTATTCCGTAAAATAGGCGGTAATGGTTGCTATTAGTTGGTATTAGTTTGCGATCTCTCCTCATTTGTTTAGACAGTCTATGAAACTTTTAGAACACGTCCGAATACCCACATTTCACTTGCTTCTAGCTATAAAGCTATTCTAATGTAGGTTTCATTTCGAAAAGCAGTGTGCGCGAACATAACATTTGTTAGTTATATTGTTTGTTAGTTTCGCGTTGACTTTGGAAACGTGTTATAGTACGTTTCCGAAAATAAAATGTGAGAATAGATTCAATAGTCACAGTGGGAAGGCACAACATTTGATTCAGACTATTCTCATTGAGACGTTCAATTCGGTAGTCGGGAATAATTCTGTCAAAAGTTTCTTCAAACTGGATGGACTATTGTTGATTTTTACATTTATGTATCACTACATTAATGTCAAAGATCGGTCTTATGATCGGACCATCTAGAAATCTTCTGTATATACTTTATAAATAGGTATAGTTCCGGAATATGGAATGCAGTCATTCTTTTGGAAATTTGGCTGTGAGATCTCTCATTAAAGAGTTTCTCTAGTAAACTGAGTTTTTCATCGCTGTGTTTCATCCAGACCAGCTGCCTTGACGTTCTTGGCTGTTTTAATAGCATTTATATATTATTAATAATAGTAAGACTGTTGTCGGCTGTTGCGTTAATGTTGAGTTCCTCCGAGTTTCTTAAAATGTGTCTTCGGTATGTGACTTCCATTACGGCAATATACACTGACCGGTATTAAAATCGGGCCCTTCAAATATTGATTAAATTCAATGTTCAATAATTTTAGTGACCCTGTCAGCATGAAGATAAGATATATTAGGTTTTAATCATATTTTAATGACTAGCCTAACGCTGCAAAGGCTGCTTATACCATGATAATCACAATTATGTTTTTACTGGAACTTTTGAATTATCTAGCAGTTTAGAAGATTTAAAAATGCATTTATTAATAAGATGCATCTTTTTCAAATCGTTTATTTTTTTGTTCATCTCGATAGGTTCATTTTTATGGAAATATGCTTATCTGAAGATAAACCTTGTAACTGTTCAATGTTGTTTTTTAGTTGCACAACATCAAAGGGGCAATAATTCACTACTAATGTTTTTTAATGACAGTTGTCATGAATTTGGGCAAAAAATTAATTTGAGTCCAGAAGTTGTAGTGTTCATTGTAGCTTTATTACAAGGCGATGGAACTAATTCGCTATTTTAACAAACATGATATTTTGCCCAGCGTTCAGGTTTGATGATCGGTTTATTATCAACTTATCTTTTCGAAATCGACATTCCACTTTCTCAGGTCTCTAGAAGGTCGAGAACGTGTATGGTGCCGAACGGCAGAAAGGTATGCTAAAATCTTCCAAGGCTGTTCTATTATTGTGTGGGGTGGTATTTCGACACAAACACGCATCCAACTATACGCACTCTGAAGAGGTATTCTTAATGCTGAAAGATATATACGCGACATTTTGGAAGCACCTGTTTCGCCGCACCAAAATTAAATATGATCAAATTTTAATCTCAAGCAGGGTAAGTTGCACATGTAATATAGTAATACTTGGACGAAGAAAACATAGAACGGTTAGATGGACTAGCTTACAGCCCGGATATTAATCCGACTGAGCATCTCTGAGATTGGCTTGGAAGAAGTATACATTACAAAAATCGTGAAATTATGCACAGATCGTAAGGTTCACGATAAATAGGTAGATCTGGCAACCCTGATATTCATGGCATTTGTAGCCAATTTGGTTTAATTTTTGACATTTCGTTACATTTTTTCAGCTATTGTGTTGAAAGTTTTTAATTCAATCAGAAAATTTTTCAACGTATTTTCAAGATTTCAATATACTGAAAAAATTTGTCAAAAATAGGTTTATTCAACTAATATTAATTAACAGTGGGTTGTTCGTATTTCTTTATATTTTTAGTATAAAACAGAACTCGTCATGGGTCGCTGGGTAATTGTGTTTAATTTACAGTAATGACAATATACTATAAGATATATTGTAGTTTAAGGTTTACTGATATCTACTAGACAATTTTTCAGTCTCACTGAAATTGATATTTTTTATATTGACAATCATCCTGAAATTATAAATATAAATGTAAATATATTTAAAGGCAGAAGATTTTCATTATTTTTGGATACATAATATACCACCAGCTAGTTACTGATTTCTGACAATGGGGGCATCTTATAGTTAATTTATTTTACATTACATGGTCCCATTGCTGCAAAGTTCTGGTTTTTAATACAATATGACCCAGTTTTACCTAAAAGAAACATATCATTGATATTTTAACGTGTTAAAAATATAAAGAAATTCAATACACCTTTTTATTAGGTTAAGTTACGTTCATTTATTATAGAGTAATATATATTTTTATTCCACATATTTTTCCTTTGAAATCTTAAATTTGGTAACCTAACAATGTTAAAATTAAGTTCAAAACGCTTTAATACGACACTGGTCTGTGATCAAACCACCTAGTGATTATATATGCTAGATTGGTTTCCAAATGACTACAAATGGCAGTGACTGAATAAGCTCTTTCAGATCATCATTTGATGACCATCTTTTACTGTCTAGTGTTTGGAGTTGCCTATAGGAATATGGTCAGTGTTGTAGGCCAGTGTTGCAGATCAGTATTGATTTTTTGGACAAGTAGTAGGTACTAACTTTCGTATAAATTATTTTTGGAAAATTTTTCTTGTGATTATGATTATTTGATTAATGTATTATAGTCCGAAGGTGTGTAACAAATCAATTAGCGGACAACAGAAATGCCATTAAAGATTAGTTTTCATTAGGTTGTGTGTCATACCCATTTATGAAATCGTATGATCTGTAAATGAATTTAATCCAAATAAAGTAATAGGGATAGCAAAGGCCTCGTCTAATTACCTAATTTCGCCTTAAGTTTATATTTATGTTAGATCGTTCACTCAAATTTTTACTTTTTAAAAAAAACTTTATTTTAAAAACTGAGTTACAAAATTTACTTGAACTAGATATACGAAAAGTTGATACAATAATGTTCGTTGAAAACATGAGTGTCCTGTATTTATAATGTTACTGCAGACGCCTTGTCAGCAGTGAAACAATTGTTAGAGTCTTATCCCAAGAATACTTTGTTTCAATGCTGACGATTTGGATTTCTGAGAAAAACATGATATCTGCAGGTGAGGTCTGTTATATGATATTAGTATTGTGTTAAAGTTTCATATATCAACTTTCCCCTTATCGAAAAAGTTGGTGCTTTGCAGCAGCTTTTTGCAAATTAAAAATATACATAAAAATAATAAAACAAAATAAAATACAAAATAAAAGTCATACTCAAAAAAGTTAAAATTGAAATGTATATAAAAAAAATAAAAGTGAAACTGAAGTGTATATAAAAATATATAAAAATGAGGTATAATAAAATGAAATAATTGATAAAATATTTACAGTTCGATATCTTCCTCTTCGTCTTCTTGTCGGAGGGTTGGTCTGCGTCGGGGGAAGATTCTCGGCATAGAAAATCTTTTGGAGCCTAGGTATGGTGGATTCGGAGGGTCTCCTGGGTAGTTCCGAGTCTCGATGCTAAGTCTGGTTGGATTTCTTTTTCTGCATTTACAGAAAAGGTAAAGGGCCACGAGCAGGATGATGATGGTAATTGTCACATAAACAAACCAAGAAATGTGTTTCGTGACAAAGGGTTGTTTTAACATTTTATCAAGTTCGTCTGAGTACTGGCTTAGCTTGTACTGGGCGACGTTTAGGTCTTCTGTATCCAGCTTATTTAACTTCAGTGGCTTTAGGTCGAGTAAATGTTTTCTGTTTGGAACATTTTCACAACACTCATAAGGAATGTCAATTGGTTGATTCCTATAGGTGATGTTCTTTTTGTCATTTAAAATGGACTTTGAATGAATTCTAATGTCTCCGACAAAAGAGCTGCACTTCGGTTGTAACTTGAATAATAATTATTTCTTATGATAATAGACACTGGGTCTTGGTTAACGCATTTGATCGTTACTGGAACCAATTTTGATGTCGAGATTAACCAGAGGTTTGTTGCTATTTCCTGGATATTATAACCCTCTGCTAGGATTATTGACGATTGGCAGGATTCAGGCAGTTCTACGGAGTGGCGAAGAAGGCATGCTTCGCAAATGACGCTGCTATCCAGTGGGAAAGGTAGCATGTTTGTACAAATTTTGGTTGAAGGTTCAATATTTTTGCAGGAGTCAAGGTTTTTAAGGGAGACGTATAATAGTGAGTCGTCATCTTTAGCTATATATTTTTGGGAGGTTAAGAGAATATGGTGAAGTCCCGTTCTCGCATTAGGTATTGGAATCGGAAAAAGACGATGCAGGGTATAAATCTCGGGGTCTATCAAAAGGATTTTCAAAATGAAAACTATTTTTGATTCTGTTTGGTAAGCTTCAAGGTCCATAATATCTAAGTACTGGGCAACAGTACTGAGTGAAGCTTGTAATGGAAGGTTACTTTTAGAAAGTGTATGTGAAATTTCCTGAAGGGAGTTCACAAGATCTTTAGGAGTTATTATAGAAGTATGAATTATGTGAAGTCTTGCGAAGGTAATCGAATTTAAAATATCATTTAAACTGGTCTGTAGGAATAGGTAACTTTCCATTAACAATTCACAAACTTCTAGGGCTTTTGCTTTAGCGTCTAGATAGGAAGTTGTGTCTGAAATATCATAAAGGACGGTTTCGATTTCCTGGATATCTTTGTTAAAAGTTTCTTCATCAATTTGAATATTTTGGATGGTCGTATTGAAGTTTTTTATGACAGACGTCGTAACAGAAATTTGATTTTTCATTAGTGTTTCTAATTCAATTTCGTCATGAGAGATTTTATTAATGCAATCATTGAAATAGTCACCGTCTGATGAGTCCAGATTTCCAGTGATTGCTTTCCAAAATGTACCGACTCCGTTAAATAATCCTCTTTTAATTCTATTAATTTTTGTGTCTGCAAATATTTCTTGATATTTTAAGTTTAAGTCTCGTGATATTAGATTTAGGAGACTGTAATGAGTTCTGATTTCTGTGTTAAAAGCTACCATGCGTGGTGTGTTTTGCCTTAAAATATCGACCAGATTAGAGAGTATTTTATCATTTTTATCAAGAGCGATTTTAATTGGTTCTAAGTCCTTGTATACAAGTAGTGTCCATTTATCATTGGATATTCGTAAAAGAGATTCTTCATGATAAAATATGCCGATGGTGTTATTGATTGGTTGGACCGAGTATTGAGCACAGGCGGTTGCGACAACCAAGAGGAGCCTGGAATGAATTTTTTTTTTTTTAAGTTTCAATGTATGGTTTTAACTTGTCGAAGTTTACTTTTGTTTTTTGTCTGGTTTTCCAGTTCACTAACATAGCCGAATTGTCGTAAACTTCTAAGATTTCGTAAGGTCCGTTGAATTTGTTTTGTAATTTGTCAGTAATTTGTGTTTCGCGGACGTATACTTTATCACCGGGTTTGTATTCGGGTCGTTTGGTGGGTATGTTTTGGTCAAATCGGGTTTTAGCTTTTTCCTTTTGTGCTTGTGTTTTTTCTCTGGCAATTTTGTAGTAGTATGAGATTCTGTTGTTTAAGTCTCTAACGTATTTAGTCATGAGGGTTTTCTCGTTGTACAGTTTTTCTGGTACGCGACAAGCCGTATGTCCGAACAGGAGTTCATACGGGGTAAACCCGTGTGTTTTGTTTTTGGTATTATTATAGCAGATGATAGCATACGGTAGTATGTTGGAGGGATGTCCTTCCGGGTTTTCGGCTAGATGGGCACGAATCATCTCTGCTAAGGTGGCATGAAATCTCTCTAGGGAGCCATTAGACTGCGGGTGGCTCACGCTCGAAAAGGTAAGTTTAATGTCGAACATTGAACACAAGTCTTTCATTAAGTTATTTTCAAATTCCTTTCCTAAATCGCAATGAATACGTAACGGTGTGCCGTAGTGTTGGAAAAATAGCAAAAGTGTTGCTACTACTGATTTCGCAGTTTTGTCGCTAAGGGCATAAGCTTGTGTAAACTTTGTTAGTTCGTCACGTATTGTCAAGGCGTAGTTTCTTGTCGGTGTTTCGAATATATCGATATTAATGCGCTCGAAAGGAGCCTTTGGGGTTTCTGTGATTACTAGGGGTGTACTGAGATTTTTCCGGTAAATTTTCACCTTCTGGCAAATTTCGCAATTCTTTATAAAGGTTTCGACATCTTTTATGATCCCAGTCCAGTTAAAGTTTTGTCGGATTCTTCTGAGGGTTTCATTAACACCTCGGTGTAAATTGGCTTTTCCGCAATGGTTCTGTTCTATTATTAGTGGAATTTGGTCATTAGTCGGGGTTTGGACTAAGTTTTGACAGACTCTAAGTTTAATATCTTTTTCTGAGAAAATGAAGGAGAAAATTTCTAAGATCGGGAGTTCGAGATTATTTTCAATACAGTATGTTGTGTTAAGGTCTAATTCATGTTGATTTTTGAAAATGACATAGAAAAGATATTCTGCTACCACTTCTGGGTCATAAGGAAGGGCAATTATAAAATATTTCCTGTCTTTAACGGATTTGCTTGCGAATTTGTTGATTTTGTCGGGTTCAAAGTCTATGTTTTCCTCGAAAATGTCATCCATTATAAATTCGTGAAAGTCTTCTAGTTTATTTTGCCAAAAGAAAGTAATAATGTTTTTGTTAGTTTTATCAAGTAGTTGTCCGTTAGTGAATTCAATTTTTGAATAGTCTATGATAGATTTTGTTTTGTAAAGGTTCACGAAAGTTTTAAATTCTTCATGGATTCGTTCGGCTTCGTTTTGGTCGTTGTCTGGCGCTCCTTGTTCTTCATCCTCAATTTTCACCGAAGATGGTCCTGCTTCCATAGGATCGTCTTCGTTACCGCAAAGAATTCTCGTTTGGAAGTTTGAATACTCTTGGAAGTGGTTTATTTTTATCCTAGAGAGTGTGTCGGCGTTCTTGTTGGTCTTTCCTGGTTTGTACAGAATTTCGTAATCATATTCTTCCAATTTCAGGCGCCATCGGGCGAGTCGACTTCCTGGGTCTGTGATGGAGAACAGCCAGGTTAACGGGCGGTGATCCGTCAGGAGTTTGATCTTTCTCGCGTACAAATAAGGTCGAAAGTGCTTGACCGCCCACACAATTGCTAAAAGTTCCCTTTCTATAGTCGAATATTTCACTTCCGCATTACACAAAGTTCGGGATGCGTAAGCGATCGGGAGGTCTTTACCGACTGGCCCTTGAGACAGAATTGCTCCTATAGCGAATGCGCTTGCGTCCGTGGTTAACACGAACGGCTCTTCAAAGTTCGGGTAAATTAGCACGGGTGATTTGATCAAAGTTTGTTTCAGAGTTTTCAAAGACTCTTCACATTCTTTATCGAAATGAAATTTGACGGTCTTTTGTAATAATCGGGTCAGTGGTTTTGCTATAAATCTTCGGTAATAACCGCAGAGGCCTAGGAACGATTTAATGTCTTTGGCAGTTTTTGGTTCGGGGTAATCTCTGACACATTCTATTTTAGACGGGTTGGGCTTCACTCCTTCAGGTGTTATTACATGCCCGAGGTATGCGACTTCCTTTCGAAGGAACTCACATTTGTCCGGTTGGATTTTCAAGTGAGCTTTCCTTAATCTTTTGAATACTTCAGTTAACCGGTTGATGTGTTCATGGACTGAGGGGCTAAATACAATTATATCATCCATATATACCAAGCATCGTTCGTTCTGAATACCCACTAAGATGTTATCCATCACGCGTTGGAAGGTAGATGGAGCGTTCTTCAGTCCAAATGGCATACGCACAAACTCGTAATGCCCGTTCTCCACCGTAAATGCTGTTTTCTGGACGTCCTGGGGGTCTATCTCGATTTGGTGAAATCCGGACGCCAAGTCTAGGGTTGTGAAGTATTGGCACTTCCCTAGCTGATCCAATAAGTCCGAGATATTGGGTAGTGGGTATTTATCGTCCACTGTCAACTAGTTAAGTTTACGGTAGTCGATAACAACTCGCAATTTCGGTTTCCCGGAGGCATCCATTTTTTTTGGCACGACCCATACTGGGGATGACCAGGGTGAAGTCGATGGTTGGATGATTCCTTGCTTGAGCATTTTTGACATCTGGTTTTTCACTTCTTCTTTATGAATGTGTGGGTATCGGTAGGATTTGGTGAAAATTGGTTTGCTTTCTTTAGCGTTTATTTGATGCTTGATTTCATTAGTAAACGTTAGGTTGTCTCCCTCGATGTAAAAAATATCTGAATATTCCATGCACAGGTTTGTAATGAGTTCTCTTTCTTCTTCGTTCAGATGTTCGAGGCGTAGTTGTTCTTTGATTTCTTCGTATTTATTTGAGCTTTCGTTTTCATTGTAAGTGTTTAAGTTGTTAATAGTAAATTCTTCTATTGGTTCGAATAAAATTTCAGGGAGAGTGACAGTCTTGGGTATGGCGTTAACGTTTACAACGGTTGTTAGAAAGTCTCCGTTTTTGTCTATACGGATTAGTGCGTTGGGTAGTTTTACCTTTTCAGTCTCACACGCGAGGAGGATTGCTTCCGTGTTTCTTAATGGGCTTTTTAATTTTACGACTTGTTCTACCCTCGGTTCGAGAGAAATTTTATTAATGACACGTTCTTGCGCTATTTCAGTCAAGTTGTTGTCGGTTATTTTAAATAGTGGAATCGTTTTGAAGTTAGTGGTAAGCATTTTGTTTTTAATATCAATAACGCATTCATAGTGGTCTAGGAAGTCAGATCAGAGTAAGCCATCAAAGTCTATTTCTAAGTCATGAATATATACTTTGTGTGGATCTTCATCGGTAAATGGTATTAGTACTGATTCAGTAATTAAAATTTTTTCGTTCGTTATGCCCTGAATAGTTACATTTTCTGGTTGTCTGTTTCGGTAGTTTTTACAAGTGGATGGTTTAAAGACTGAAAGACCGGCACCAGTGTCGATCAAGATTTTAAATACACCAGTGGCGTCCTTAATGTAATAGAGATTTTTGGAATTTACTGATAGGAGAGGTTTCATAGGAACCTTTGTTCCGGAAAGTTTATTGTTGGATCGAAATTGTCCAGGTTTAGGGCTTGAATTTGTGATTCGAGCTGCGTCATTGTTTGGTCGTGTTGGTTGTTGAAAGGGGGTTTCGCTTCTAATGGGGTTTGAAGAAAATCCTGATATTGATCAGGGTGCGATTGAGGTATTTGTTCATAAAATTCGTATTCAGGTGGATTGTAACATTGATAATCTGGATAGTGATTTTCAAATTGTCATTGTTGGTCGGGGCTATCGTTGGTTACGAAAGAATCACTTGTAGAAGGGTTACAATAGTAGTCGTTGTTAGGCATTGAATTAAAGTGTTGAGTTCTAGCAGTATTGAAATTATTGTTCGAAGTGTTCGGAGCATTTGATGAGTTTCTTGTAAAGTTTAGAGGTCTCTGAAATTCGGGTCTTTGGTAGTTGGGGTTTGGTCTGATTACAGACGCCTGATTGTTAGGGAATCTTTGCGTCGGAGGTGTTTGTCGAGCAGGGGCGTTTGTATTTTGATAATTCCTTGGTTGAAAGTTTTGAGAATTTTGAGCTTATTGTCGTGCTCGGCACTCGTTAAAAACGTGTCCTGGTTTACGGCAGTAATTACAAGCTTTAGGAATAACACCTTGATTTGGTTTTCGTGTGACGGGTACTGAATTTCTTTGACCTGCGAATTTTTGGTCTTGGAAATAAGTCAGTTGAAGTTCTCGTCTGATTCGAGTGACTGCTGTTAAGATATCCGAAGGGTTATTGGCTCTTATTATCTGTCCGATTTTTGGTTCTAGTCCTGCTAATAGCGAGTTCAATGTCATGGTCTCGATTAGTTGGGACTGTGCTGTTTTTTGTTCAAATGTCATGCGCTGTTGGTTGATAGCGGAATGCATTTTTGCATTATGACTTTGTAGGCGAGAAACAAAAGTTAACGGGGATTCGTTAGGCAATTGACATATACGTTGAAGATCAGCAATTAAAGAAGATAAATCTCGAAGGTCTCCAAAATGAGTTCCTAACAAATTTCTAATTTCTCCCCATGTCACGGGATCCCTAGAATTAATTAATTCCGCGGCGCGTCCTCGCAATTTATTTTTAAAATGTAGAGTTACTAAAATTTTTTGTTCACCTGTTGCCATTCGGAAAGCAGTATCACAAGAATTTATGAAGTTCGATAGCATAATCGGCTTGCCATCGTACTCCGGGACTACGGAAAATATTTCGGAAAGTTTGTACGGTTCAATTTGTTCTACCGGATCCTCAGTAGGATCGGCTGATTGAGTGCGATCAAAATTTCTGTCACTTTCGTTTGGCATGTTTGATGGGTAAAATATAAACGTGTGTATATATTTGGAACAAACGGGGTATTGATAGTAATATTTAAAATAAGATAAATCAAAAATGCGAGATGTAGAAATTAATAATAATAATAATAATTGGAACACAATGAAATAAAACAATTTGTACAGACTCAATATTATCGCACTTACAGTTTGGGAAGGATCATTAGGAACTAGTCTTGTTCTTGACTTCTTCAAGTGAGGACTGCCCTTGTTTGGTTCTTCCGTTTTTAAGGATTAGGACCCACCGTTGTGTGTTAGAATACTTTTGTTCACACGACGTTGACGGATGAATCCCACTTCTGACACCAATTTTGTTAGATCGTTCACTCAAATTTTTACTTTTTAAAAAAAACTTTATTTCAAAAACTGAGTTACAAAATTTACTTGAACTAGATATACGAAAAGTTGCTACAATAATGTTCGTTGAAAACATGAGTGTCCTGTATTTATAATGTTACTGCAGACGCCTTGTCAGCAGTGAAACAATTGTTAGAGTCTTATCCCAAGAATACTTTGTTTCAATGCTGACAATTTGGATTTCTGAGAAAAACATGATATCTGCAGGTGTGGTCTGTAATATGATATTAGTATTGTGTTAAAGTTTCATATAACATTTATACCTATATTTGTTATATAATTATATTATATTTGTTATAGTCTTTGACAAAATAATTTCAATAATGTTCAAACTTAAAAATTTAAAGAATTACTGAATTTCGATAACTGGACTACCGCTAGTTTCGCAGGATAAGTAAAATTGACCCGCAAACAAATACATTTTTGGACTTTTTGAAATATTTTAAGGTGCCCGATTTCGGTAAGTGTATCTGTTTGTATGAATATTGTGTTGTTGCTGTCAACTAGGACAGTATGTTTGTTTTCTTTATTTTACAAACATGTTTTATTTTTTTGCGTGGGTTGTGCGATTGTGCTTCAGTTGGAGTTCGTCTATATCAATGCACATATCTAGGGGTGCAAGTAAATGAAAATAATGCAATATACTTCGTGGGTTTAATTTAAAATTATAACAACTAATATTTACTTTCACTTTTCTAGAACTTTATTTACATTAAAACAGCTGATTCACAATACATTCTCATATACGCTAGTCGACGCGGTATCACTCCTCGTCGATCGTGGCGGGCTTCTTTTATATCACCAGCGTAGAATTCTCCAGTAGAAATCATCATCGCTCCTTCCGCTGTCGAGTCTTTTCGAGAATCCTATTTTTTATATTAAAGCGTTTGTTGTCGTGCTGAAATGACACAGGGTCGGCTTTGGGTAAATTTCGTAACACTGTCCCCCCTTTAATTCTGATCGTCCGATTCAGAAAAATCCCTTCATGGTAGGGAGCGATTCGATCTAAATGAACCACCTTCAATTTAGCCTTGGGGGTTTCGACGGATCCGGAAGACGATGTCACCACTTCGTATGGACCATCCCAGGCGGTGTAAGCTTTGGGGATTTACCCTTACTCCGTTGGGGGTTGTACAGCCAGACTTTGTCCCTCTCCTGGAACCCGACTGAATTGGCTTTGAGGTCGTATCGCGTCTTCATCCGGTCGCTGGTGGCCAACATCTGCGTTCGGGCTAATTCGTGTATTGCCAGCATGTTATGTCGGAGCTGGTCGGCATAATCGTCGATGTCTTGGGGAGGTTCTTCGGGGGAACCAAATGCCAAGTCGCATGGAAGTCGCAGCTCCTGTCCCAATAAGACGCTGGCTGGGGTCAGGCCTGTACTATTATGTACAGCAGAGCGATATGACAACAGGAATAGGGGAATATGCTCATCCCAATCACGCTGGTTATTGCTGACGACCTTGGATAGGTGATGTTCCAAGGTCCTGTTGAATCTTTCCACTATTCCGTCTGACTGTGGGTGTAATGGTGTTGTTCTCGTTTTCCTGATCCCCAACATCGTGCAGACCTTCTGGAATACATTCGATTCGAAGTTAGCCCCCTGGTCTGAATGTAATTCCATCGGGACGCCAAACCTGCTGAATAGTTGTTCTACTAGCACTGTCGCTACCGTGGTTGCCTCTTGGTTGGGTATCGCATATGCCTCAGGCCATTTGCTGAAGTAATCCATTGCGACCAGAATGTATTTGTTCCCCCTCTCGGACTCGGGAAACGGACCGGCGACATCGATGGCAATTCTCTCAAATGGGACGCCCACATTGTACTGCTGCATTCTGCCCTTGGTTCGGGTTTTCGGGCCCTTACTGGCGGCACATGTGGCACATTTGCGGCACCAGGCTCTGACGTCTTCGAAGTAATTCACCCAGTAGTACCGCTGGCGAACTTTGTCTAGGGTTTTATTCATGCCCAGGTGGCCCTCGGTAATTCCATCATGTACTTCGGTCAGGATGGCTGGTACCTTTTTCTTCGGAAACACCAGTTGGGACTTGGTTTCTCGTCCATCATCGCTTTCCCAACCTCGCTTGAGCATTCCATTGTCTACTCTTAGAGAGTCCCACTGAGCCCATAACGATTTCAGCACCCCGGAGTATCTAGCTACCTCGTCCCATCGTGGCCTGGGTGCCCCTCTCATTTTGAGTGACAAGATTGGTTCGATGTCTGGATCAGCCATTTGGTCCTGGATGCACTGTTCCGTTGTCCAGTCTTCATTGACCTGTACTCGGATCTGCCTGATGGAGATACCCTCTCGCTGTTCCATCTTCAGACAATGCTTGCATTCCGCTCTACAGGGTCTTCTGGATAGGCATCGGCATTATTGGCAATCGGCCGGCACGGTGTCCACCTTGAAGTCGTATTGCTGTAATTTCTCCATCCATCTGCGCAGTTGTCCTTCCGGTGTCTTCATGTCCAGCAGCCATTTGAGTGCGGCATGATCTGTTCGGATAAAGAACTGGCGACACATACAGGTATTTGTGGAAATGGTCCACAGCCCTTATTATTGCAAGAAGTTCTTTTCTGGTGACGCAATAATTTCTTCTGGCTTCGAGAATCCACGGCTGTAGTACTCGATCACCCTCTCTTCACCATCTTGCACTCCGGATAGTACGGGCCACGACACTGTGTTGTGTGCTGGGTCTGTGTCTAAGATGAACTTGCCGGACTGTGTAGGAAAGGCTAGGATTGGGCTGGAACATAGTGCTGCCTTCAGTCGCCTGAATGAGTTTCGCAATCCTGATTCCAACGAAAGGTCTCCTTCGCTGTGGACTGCCGATGTAGAGGGGTGGCAATGGTGGCAAATCCCTCAACAAACGCCGGTAGTATGAACAGAGGCCAAGAAGCTTCGGAGTTCATGCTTGTCCCTCGGGACTGGCCAATCACGGATCGCTTCTATTGTCTTCGTTGGTGCGGATTCCTGACTCGGACACTACGTGACCCAAAAACTCTACTTCTTTTTGGAACAAGGAACACTTCTTCGGATTGAGTCTCAGGTTTGGCATTATTAATTCTGGAGAATACTTCGTCCAGGTTCTTCAGATGGTCGTCGAATGTCTGACCCATGACTAGAATGTCGTCGAGGTATACTAAGCACGTCCTCCATCTTAACCGCTCAGTACATACTCCATTAGCCTCTCAAATGTAGCGGGTGCATTACATAACCCAAAGGGCATGACCGTGAACTGAAACAGCCCTTTACTGGTGGAGAACGCTGTCTTCTCTCTGTCGTTTGCGTGCAGACCAACCTGCCAATATCCACTTTTTAGGTCTAGTGTGGAGAACAACGGGAGCCTGCTAGTGTGGGTCAAGTGTCATCGATTCGGGGTAGTGGATAGCTGTCTTTCTTCGTGACATCATTCAGCTTTCTGTAATCCACGCAAAATCGGGTGGTTCCATCTTTCTTTTTAACTAGCACGACGGGAGCAGACCATGGACTGATGGATGGCTCAATAACTCCATTTTGTAACATGGACTCGATGTTTTCCCGACTGCCTGTTGTTGCCCCAATGGTAGTCGTCTAGGTGGTATTCTGATGGGTTGAGCTTTCCGGTATCTATTCGATGCTGGATGATGTTGGTGCGACCGTGGTGGTTCCATTTTTACTGTTAAAAAATTTGCCAGTGTTTTGTGATAAATGCTTGGCTTTCTTCTGGTTCTCGGCGTCAAGTGTGTCAAATGCGTCAGCAAACTGTTGTAGGAACTCTTTATCGGGCCCTGGTTCCTTCACCGACGTCGCAATTGATGATGGTCTCTACTGGCTCGAAACAAGCTATCTCTTGACCATTGGTAATTCTGATGTCGTTGTTGGACAGATTCAAAACTCTGATTGGTATATCTCGTCCGGTTTTCACTATAGCCCGTCCAACCAAGTAGTCATGAGCTAAGTGTACGGGCTCCACATTCCAACGCAGCTCCCAGGATTGCTGTCTAGCTGCCCATGAATAATCTGTTCCGTTCGACCGGGAATTCTAGCTGAAGACTTTGCCACAATTTTTATGGGCGTGACTGATGTGTTGACGGGCCGTGTCAATACAAATTCCTCATTCAGGAACTGAAGAACATCATATTTCGGGTCGAACATAAATCCATGCTGGCTAATTAGGTCCTTTCCCAGTATAAAATCGTCCTCAATATTCGCTACCAGGACCCTATGCCGGATCATGTTGTCCCCTATCTGTAGCACGACATTGCCCTCACCCTCTATCGACATGGACTCGCCGGTGACTGTTCTGAGCTGGATGTTATTGGTAACTGGCCGAATTTCTGATGCTCTCAAAACCCTGGACTTGGCAATGGACACAGCGGCGCCGGTATCGATGGTGATGGTAACTGCTCGCCCGTTGATGGTGCTTCTGATGACTAGGCTGCCGCTATCTCGGCAAAATCCCCGGATGGATAACGTTTTGGAGGCTGGTGGAGGGACAGTCAGCATTCGCCCCTCTATGCTGACTGACTGACGGTCCCTGGACATCTGGCTGTTCTGTTGGTTACCCCTTGTCGGTGATCGTTCAGGTGGCCTCACTGGACAATTACGTTGGAAGTGCCCTGTCCGTCCGCAGCCGTAACATGCCCCTCTGGTGCCAGTTCTTGGTGACCGGTCTATCTAATATTTGTTCAGACCAGCCAGCAGCGCTTGAAATGGTGACTCTGACTCTTCCTGGTTGAAGGAAACGGCTCGGACCCTCGGCTTGGACATGTTCATGACGGCCTCTACTTCCAAAGCCCTAAGTAGAGTAGTTTATGAAACTCTGTGTGGCCAACTGGTCTTTCGTTTCCTCTGGCAGGTCTGGGTAGGACAAGTGAACTAACCGTCTAATTTCTGTTTTGAATTCTTGGAGGCTTTCACCGGATTTTTGGGTTTTTCCACTCAGTTGGACTTGGTATACCTGGCTCAAGGATTGATTGTCGTAACGTTTGTCTAGGATGGCGATGATCTTGTCGAAATTGCCTTGTTCATCGACTGGAATGCTCTGGAGGAGTTCTAGAGCCGGACCTCTTAAGGAAATTACCAGAGAAGTAGATTTTTCTTGATTATGCCATCCATTAGCTGTAGCCACAGCCTCAAATTGCCGTTTATACATAGGCCAAGATGAACTGCCATCAATTGTGGGTGGTTTACTAATGGAACCTTTGGTACTCACGGTGTTCTGGTATTTTCCTCGCTGTAAGTCCTGTTGCATTTTTTTAAATTTCTGTTTCTACCTTGTCTTGGATGGCACTGATTTGGTCTTGAACTGTGTTTTGAATGAACTGATTTCAACTTTTACCTGGCTTTGGATGGAATCGAGGTCATCTACTTTTGTTTCAAGGGTGTCCATGGTATTTTTTATGGCCTTAATGTCATCATTTATCTCTTTTATATCAGACTCAACTATTTGCATTCTTTCATTAACTGTTTCATTAACTTGTCTTACTATTTGCATTAGTTGTTCAAATTGCATTTGTCTTTTTTCTTCAGTTATTTTAAATTCATTTTGTCGTTTTTCTTCTAATAGTTTAAATTCATGTTGACGTTTTAATTCAGTTTGATCTTGTTTTTCTACAAATTTCGAGAATAATCCTTCCATTAAATGTTGTTGTTTTTCATCGATATTAGTGACAAGATTTCCTAATTCAACTTTAAAGTTATATAAAAGATTTCAAAGATTTCACTAACCTTTGTTGAATTTGTTCTTGATGTGGTTTCTTCTCCTTGTCACGTTTTTCTAGAATCTGTGCTATTTTTTCGTCTAGTCCCTCTGTAACCTGTTTGATAATTTTTCTGGTAGTTTCGTCGGTTTTTTCCATACTTCGAGTTTCCATAACTGCACTAATCCTTTACTTCTGACACCAAATTGCAATATACTTCGTGGGTTTAATTTAAAATTATAACAACTAATATTTACTTTCACTTTTCTAGAACTTTATTTACATTAAAACAGCTGATTCACAATACATTCTCATATACGCTAGTCGACGCGGTATCACTCCTCGGCGATCGTGGCGGGCTTCTTTTATATCACCAGCGTAGAATTCTCCAGTAGAAATCAGCATCGCTCCTTCCGCTGTCGAGTCTTTTCGAGAATCCTATTTTTTATATTGAAGCGTTTGTTGTCGTGCTGAAATGACACAGGGTCGGCTTTGGGTAAATTTCGTAACAATATCAATAAGGAAATCGATATTTATATCGAAGACTTGAAAATATTGATAACCGATAATATCGAATTTAAAACTTTTTCAAAGAGTTGTTACAGTTATTTAAATAAGATTTTAATTTAATGTGCCAGGTAAACAGCTGATTCTGCTTTTTTCGGATTTGGATAGCGTTATTTGTTTCAAATTAATTTATTTATATATCTTAACCAACATATGGGATTATTTTTCAATTGTTTTATGGTTGTGATGATATTTGTGTTGAAATGTGGATGCAGGGTTGCCAGATGGGCGAAAGTTCAAAACCTTTGCTTCGGTTAAAATTGTTGGACTTTTTGGTGATTCCTTTGTTTATATGTTGGTTGAGATATAAAAATAAATTACTTCGAATAAATGACGCGGTCCAAATCCGGAAAAGCAGAATCAGCTATGACTCTTGCCGCGAAAATCTACGTTCTCATGTGTCAGATAAACAGAGTTTTATCAATGAAAACTAAAAATACTAGTTTAGATATACAGTTTCTTAGTATTCGATTCCTCCTCGGCAGGTGTTACATGGCTACATACATACATAGCACATAGGTGGATGCTTTGTGGTAAACACGACAAAGTTGATGAATTATGTTATACTGTGACGTCTGATAACACTGGATTTGGTTGAAAGAAATAAGGCGGGAACATACTGTAGGAACACAATTTTAGTAGGAGAACCTTCGTAGTAGAATCGCGACATACTCAGCCTCGTAAATTTGGAAGGTTAGATGATACACAGGGTTATATTATACATCGAGAGCTCAAAAGCGGCCGGACACCCCCAATAAGATGCCAACAACCTACTTTTTGAAAAAATTGAAGACGGGTCCATAGGTAAAAGGGGTATGCTTTGTTTAAACCAAAAGAGGCTTAAATAGATCGGAAGTGATTTTTTTAAAATTGAACATGCATATTTTTATAAAGGAAATAAATGTCTTTTATTAGAAATTGTTTCAATTTGTTTTGGATTCTCTGAAGAAACCTTAGAAAAGAAGATCCTAATAAAACAGCTTTATACGCAAAACAAATAAACTAAGACTTTAACCAAGAGTATGAACTCTTTCGAGAATTTCTGAGATAAAGCAAAAATCACTTCCAGTTCCTTCTAGAACTGGGAAATTCTAACTAGAGGTGCGTTTTGAGCGAGATATGTATATTACAAAGTTGGATTCGGAGTAACCGTGGTAAGACAGAATACTTTGTCTCGGAATACCGTTTTTGTGTTTGAAAATCGAGATCCCGAACTCATTTTTACTCTTCCGGTTAGTACCGGAAGTGAATATTATGCCTTGCTACGCTTACTTCTATATAGAGTCCGACTCCAAGTTTGGAATGTACATAACTCTCTCAAGAAAAACTTACTTCCGGTTAGAATGTCCCACTTCTGGAAGGCACTGGTGGTGAATATTGCTTTTTTCTATTCTCGGACGAAGAGTTCATCTCCTCGGTTAAAGTCGTATTTTGTTTGTTTTGAATATAAAGCTGTTTTATTCGGATTTTCTTTTATAAAGTTCTTCAGGAGACAAAAAATGCATTTAATAAAAATCTTCCAAAATATGTCTATTTTTCAACGTAGAATCAGAATTCGCTAAATATAAACATGTCCTTTAAAAAAAAACCCTGTCTGTTTAAGTCACTTCCGGTTTAAAAAAGTATTGTTGGGTGGAAGCAGAGACCAAATAAGGGGTCAATTTTAATGTCCTGGTTTCTCAGGGTTACACATTTTAAATTTAATTTCAACCCAGTCAACAAGTCAGCTACAACCTACCCAATGACTCAAGATATTGATTTTGTGTCGTAGGAAGTATTGTGAAGGAATGACGTGAAAGAAAGATAATCACAGACACAAATCGATCCTAAAACCAATGTTGCCGTATAATATATTTAAAACTACCAATACTTCTGCAAATATATTTTTAGATATTCCGATATCGATATTTTAATTTTTTTCGATATGATATAATATCGCATCGGCAATGGTATCGATTTTATTAAACATATGATCCCTACATATATCGTTAATCCATTTCTCTTCTGCAAGTTTGAATTCTTTTATGATTTCTTTATGTATGCATTAACATTTGTTGCTTTCTCTTCCTTAAGGTCTTTTCTGTCATAACAGAATGTAAAATTTGTGCTCATAGCTCTTCGAGGTTGTGTATTCTCGTCGTGTTGGTACTGCCTCTGCTTTTTCAAAGCATTCTTGCTGTACCAAACTCAGTTTTTCTCAGTGACTTTCCTTACAAGCACTATTAAGATTTAAAAAATAGTTTTTACTAGTATCTCTAGCCTGAGTTGAGATACATTCAGTTATTTATTGTAAAATTTTACGTCTATCAACCTAAAAGAAGGAAAATAAATAATAAATATTTTTTATTTCAGACTTTAATTGCCGTTCTACACTTTCTCAGCAGGAGTACTCACAAAGTACGTGAAAGCTGTAAGCGTAGTTGTTGATGATCTGATCAACTCTGAAGTGTTTCGTATTGATAGAAACAGAGAACTTATCCAAAAATGTGAAAGAAAGTGGAAATACATCTTGATACTTTTGATAATAATATGTAGTTGGACATATTGCCGGATTTTACGCTCTAACCTACTCCAACAAGCAAACGTATACTTTTCTCTCTGAAGTACTCAACCAATTATAGAGTCGTTATGTATTGCTCCATTTTTATCATATTATCTACAGCGTCATATACTGAACTTCTTATTTTAACCTCTACTCTTTATTTATGCGCCATTATTGAAATGGCGCTATGTAATTTGACCGAATACATTAAGGCCAACTTGTGGAAATTGTATGACAACTTTGATGTTATTGAGTCTGAAAAGGAACAAATATTATTGCGAGGTTATTTAAAGAAGGCTGCACAGTTTCATGTGAAAACAAGAAAGTAAGTAAATAAATAACTTTAGAAAAATTTTCTATCGATATCCCAGAAGATATTGTTTTGTAATAGGCCGAGGCCGCAGATTACTGACTTTTTAGTAATTGCTGTATTTTGAGTTGAAGAAGATTAATGTGTGTCGATTTAGATGACGGAATTGCGGGTCACGTTTGTAGCGATTGTTGGAACGTTGTTACTAATAGAAGAAAACTGTGAAATAAGGTGCCAGGGTTTTTTTCGTCCTTGGTATTTATCGTTCTTTATTATGAATGGAAAGTTCGAAAAATGCCATGTTGTGTAAGGTGACAGCACATAAAGCAGTAAAATGATGTAAAATTCGGAAACTGGACTTGGATAGTCGTAAATTATCATTTAAGCTCAATTAAAAACACAAACATCAAAATTCGAGTATCTTTCGATAGTTGCATTATCAGATTAATTTCTGAGAATTTTGGAAACATCTAATCAGCGTCGATTTTTCTACCACTTCAGTAGATAAGTAGGCCTAAAATTCATCAGGTAAGCGTATGTCACAATGAATAATACAATATGGGGTCAAGAGCATTGCTACCACAAGAGACAAACGGAAATATGGAACGTTCATGGATTGCTTTCGGTGAAACTATTGTCTTCAGTTCAGAGTGCTAGGTACTATTCACTAAAAATAAATTTCTTCTATTCACTGATGATACCTAGAATTTCTCTCTCTTTCTGTAGCATTATACCCCGGCATGGGTCTTCACTTTTAAACTCTGTCTCTATTTGCTGCTTTCCATCATTAGTTCTTATGCTTGATTGATATTTAAAGTCCAGGAATCCGCTTCAGTGTATTTTTCGTCTTTTCAGCAGCTGCTTCCTTCTGTGCTCTCCTCACATTAATCAACCTTGATGAAAAGTTGATTCTGTCTCTTATTATTATTGGACTTCTCAACTTTTTCAGGGGAATAATATATTTTTTTCACAGGTGTTCTGTCTCTAACGATCGGGGAAGGGTTTTAACGTCAATAAGATGCTGTTTGTTCCTGATTCCTCCCAAAAAATCTTGGGAATCAAATTTACTATTTGTATTCTTCAACTTCGGCATTTTGGTTGGCAAAATGTATCAAATGTAGAAATTCACACTCAAATTCCTGCAAATTATTCACAGACTTTTGAATCTGAGTATATAGTTGATTTTGACTTAAAGACTGTTTGCATTATATTTTATCCAGGACTGTAATTAACTTGTTGTTCTAATGTTTAAGCACTTTCTGGGAGGCAACACCACAAGTCACCAAATTTCAGTATATTTCCAAACGTTTGGGAGTATAAGCCCGACTCCGTTGTTAATTGCAAAGAAACTATAAAAAAGGTATAAATATCCTCCAGAAAACAATTATTGTTTGATGTTGAAAATATGGTGGTTTTACACGTGAACTTTTTGTCCCTCACCATGTTTTATACGAATGATTCAATGTTAGTCTGAACTTGAGTTTCTACTACCTGAATTAATTTTGAGCTTCATCTTTAATGTGGTCGATTTGGATTTAGGCAATTAGAAATTCATCTGCAAGTGAAACTTTCCTTTTGAAGTCATGTTGAGGACCATAAAAGATTCTATAATACTATAACATCCTCCGTAAAAAATAATCAAGTCATATCAGAAAATTTCCAAACTATTAAAGCCTTATTCTGTATATCACCTATCCTTTTTAAAACATTAATTTCTTATGCAACTAGCCGTTACCCGCGATTTCACCCGCGTATGGAATGTAGAATTCTTTGCAAAAAAGAAATAGCTTATGAAACATATGTGCTATGTGTCTTCTAAATGTCTTCTTAACGTTGTTTGTGGCATATTCTTGATAACTTTTATGTTTTTTGGGGAATAACACCACAATAGAAATAAAACTACGTATATTGCAGGAATACCAAACGTTTCAAAGTCTATTCTGACTTCGTTGTCAATGGCTTTATATTTATTGATGTGATTGCAAAATGAAAATTTGATTTGACATTTAAAATTGTGCTATGTACAACGAAACCTAAGACTAAGTGACGTCAAGAAAAGTAATGAACCTTTACTTCGGGCGTTAGAAGTAGAGGCAGTCATGAACATGTCCAACCCGAGGGTCCGAGCAATTTCCTTTAACCAGGAAGAGCCAGAGTCACCATGTCAAGCCCTGCTGGCTGGTCTGAACAAGCTATTAGAACGGTCACAAAGAACTGGCACCAGAGGGCCATGTTACCCCGCTGTAGACAGGCAGGACACTTTCAACGTGACTGCAGAGTAAGGCTACCGAAACCATCATCAACCAGGGGTAGCCAACAAACCGACCTTACCAACCAGGGAAACACCAATCAGTCAGCATAAGGGGGCGAATGCTGACTAACCCTCCACCAGCCCCCAGGGCAGTATCCATCCGGGGATTTTGCCTAGCCTAGTCATCAGGGGGCACCATCAATGGCCGAGCAAATATCATCACCATCGACACCAGCGCCGCTGTGTCAATTTCCAAGTTCAGGATTTTGAGAGCATCAGAAATTAGGCCAGTTAACAACAACATCCAGCTCAGAATAGTCACCGGCAAGTCCATGTCAATAAAGGGTGAGGCAGATGTCGTGCTACAGATAGGGGACAAACATGATCCGGCATAGGGTCCTGGTAGCGAATAATGAGGACGATCTTATACTGGGTATGGACCTAATCAGTCAGCATGGATTTATGTTCGACCCGAGATATGATGTCCTTCGGTTCCTAAATGAGGAATTTGTATTGAAACGGCCCGTTAACAGCTCATCGACCTCCATAAAAATTGTAGCAAGATCCTCAGCCAGAATTCCCGGTCGAACGGAACAGATTATTCATGGGCAGCTAGACAGCAATCCTGGGAGCTGCGTTGGAATGGTGGAGCCGGTACACTCAGCTCATGACTACTTAATTGGACTGGCTATAGTTAAAACCGGACGAGTTATACCAATTAGAGTCATGAATTTGTCCAACCACGACATCAGAATTACCAATGGTCAAGAGATAGCTTGTTTCGAGCCAGTAGAGACCATCATCAATTGCGAAGAAGAGTACCAGACGTCGGTGAAGGAGAGAGTAAAGAGTTCCTACAATAGGTTGCTGGCCATTTGACACACCTGATACTGGAAAACCAGAAGAAAGCCAAGCAATTTATCACAAAGCACTGGCAAATTTTTAACAGTGAAAATGGGACCACCGGTCGCACCAACATCATCCAGCATCGAATAGATACCGGAAAGGTTCAACACATCAGAATACCTCCTAGACGACTACCATTGGGGCAACAACAAGGAGTCGAGGAAAACATCGAGTCCATGTTACCAAATGGAGTTATTGAGCCATCCAACAGCCCATGGTCTGCCCCCGTCATGCTAGTTAAAAAGACGGATGGAACCACGTGATTTTGCGTGGATTACAGAAAGCTGAATGATGTCACGTAGAAAGACAGCTATCCACTACCCAGAATCGATGACACTCTGACCACACTAGCAGGCTCCCATTGGTTCTCCACACTAGACCTAAAAAGTGGATATTGGCAGGTTGGTCTACACGCAAACGACAGAGAGAAGACAGCGTTCTCCACCAGTAAAGGGCTGTGTCAGTTCACGGTCATGCCCTTTGGGTTATGTAATGCACCCGCGACATTTGAGAGGCTAATGGAGTATGTACTGAGCGGATTAACATGGACGACCTGGAAGAAATATTGTCCAGAATTAATAATGCCAACCTAATACTCAACCCGAAGAAGTGTTCCATGTTCCAAAAAGAAGTAGAGTTTTTTGGCCACGTCGTTTCCTAGTCAGGAATACGCACCAACGAGGAAAAGATAGAAGCCATCCGTTATTGGCCAGTCTCAAGAGACAAGCATGAACTCCGAAGATTCTTGGGCCTCTGTTCCTACTACAGGCAATTTGTTGAAGGATTTGCCACCATTGCCGCGCCTCTACATCGGCAGACCACTGAGACAGAGACCTTCTGTTGGAATCAGGATTGCAAAACATCAGACGACTGAAGGCAGCACTATGTTCTAGCCCAATCCTAGCAGTCCGGCAAGTTCATTTTAGGTACCGACGCCAGCAACACAGGTTTGGGGGCCGTCCTATCCCACGTGCAAGATGGTGAAGAGGGTGATCGAGTACTACAGCCGTGGATTCTCGAAACCGGAAAGAAATTATTGCGCCCCCAGGAAAGAACTTCTTGCAACAATAAGAGCTGTAGACCATTTCCACAAATACCTCCATGGTCGTCATTTCTTAATCGGAACAGATCATGCCGCACTCAAATGGCTGCTGGACATGAAGACACCGGAAGGACAACTGGCCAGGTGGATGGAAATGACAGCAATACGATTTCAAGGTAGAACACTGTGCCGGTCGTTTGCCCAATCATGCTGATGCCTTATCTAGAAGACCCTATAGAGCGGAATGCGGGCATTGTCAGAAGATGGAACAGCGAGAGTGTATCTCCATCAGACAGATCCGAGTGCAGGCCAATGAAGACTGGACAACGAAACAGTGCATCCAGGACCAAATGGCTGATCCAGACATCGAACCAATTTTGTCACTCAAAACGAGAGGGGCACACAGGCCACGATGGGACGCGGTAGCTAGATACTCGGGCGTGCTGAAATCTATATGGGATCAATCGAAGTCTCTAAGAGTAGAGAATGCAATGCTCAAGCGAGTTTGGGAAAGCTCCGATGCCCGAGAACCCAAGTCCCAACTGGTAGTTCATAAGAAAAAGATACCAGTCATCCTGACCGAAGTACATAATGGGATTACTGGGGGCGATCTGAGCAAAACCCTAGACAAAGTTCGCCAGCGATACTACTGGGTAAATTACTTTGAAGACGTCAGAGCTTGGTGCCGGAAATGTAACACCTGTGCAGCCAGTAAGGGCCCGAAGACCCGGACCAACGGCAAAATGTAGCAGTACAATGTGGGCGGCCCATTTGAATTGTCATCGATGTCGCCGGTCCGTTTTCCGAGTCTGAGAGGAGGAACAAATACATTCTGGTCGCAATGGATTTCTTCAGCAAATGGTCTGAGGCATATGCGATCCCACCCAAGAGGCAACCACGGTAGCGACGGTGTTAGTAGAACACCTATTCAGCAGGTTTGACGTCCCTATGGAACTACATTCAGGCCAAGGGGGTAACTTCGAATCGAATGTATTCCAGAAGGTCTGCACGATGTTCGGGATCAGGAAAACGAGAACAACACCACAGGTGTAAACCCACAGTCAGACGGAATGGTCGAAAGATTCAACAGGACCTTGGAACAACACCTATCCAAGATCGTCAGCAATAACCAGCGTGATTGGGATGAGCATATTCTTGTTGGCATATCGCTCTGTGGTACATAATAGTACAGGCCTGACTCCAGCCAGGGTCCTATTCGGAAAGGAGCTGCGATTACCCTGCGATTTGGCGTTTGGCTTTCTCGAAGAACCTTCCCAAGACATCGACGATCATGCCGACCAGCTCCGACATAACATGCTGGCAATACACGAATTAGCCCGAACGCAGATGTTGGCCACCAGTGACCGGATGAAGACGCGATACGACCTCAAGGCCAATTCAGTCGGGTTCCAAGAGAGGGACAAAGTCTGGCTGTACAACCCCCCAACGGAGCAAGGGCAAACCCCCAAACTTACACCCGCCTGGGATGGTCCATACGAGGTGGTCAAGAGGCTTAATGACGTCGTCTACCGGATCCGTCGAAACTCCAGGGCTAAGTTGAGATTTAGATCGACTCGGTCCCTACCATGGAGAGGATGTTTCTGACCGGGACGATCAGAAGCGGAGTATCAAAATTTCCTTAAGCCGGCCCTGGTTTCTTTCCAGTACGACACCGATCGCTTTTAGGAAATTAGTCTCTGGGTTTGGGATGATGAAATAGATTCCTGAAAAACCTCTAAGAATGGCAAGTAGTTATCTCTCTGTAGCTTCTTCGTGAATTATATTTTATGATTTACCCTATTTACTGCTATAATGCAAAATTCAGCATTAGTTATCAAAAGTGCTTAGAATAATAAATTCAATAGATATTTGTTTATAGATTATTTGATCAAACTTGAAAATCAATTTAGTAATATTTAGAAGAGATATTTATTTTATGAAATGCCACGATAAGGTAACATGACACCGCTTTTATTACTTTGCACAAGTGACTATTACTTCACTTTTGTAATCTTGCAGGTTACTGCATTGCACTCGTGGTTTCCAAATAGTAGTGCTTTTAGTCCAATGTCCATTAGGTGTTGTGTCATTCGTCATATCCTGCTTTTTTATCCTTAAGGTAAGTTGTTATAAAATTGCAGTTGTAGTGTTTAGTTAAAAATGGTTGCATCAAAGTAAACAACAAACTAATTCTATAACTATATTGTTTCAAGGTTTTTAAGCCATATACAAAAGTCCATAGTTTGGTAGAACTTTAGATAAAAAAAATTCAGTAATTGAAACTCCATTTTATAAATATAGATGAAATAACATTTTTGACAGTTTTTTGGACAGTTTAAAATAACATATGTTTGAAACAAATATATGTATATAATTGTAAATAGTAACAGCCGAATGTTATATCAATTGTAGTGTAATTATCGGGAAAACGGCTTATAGGACAAATGAAACAAGAGTACTCTTTTCTTCTTTGAGAGCTTTCGTAAATTTGGTTTATTTACTTCGTCAGTCTAAGCTGCAAGTTACATTTGTTGTTAATTGAGTACATGAGTTAAAACTTAAAATACTTAGATAAGTTGAGATTAATTAAATAAATTAGCAAATCGTTCAGATTGAAGAGTGATGATACAAAGTTATAATTTTGACATTGAATGTCATTATGATATTGGTATTTAAATTAACCAAAAACAAATTTTCGTGACTAGATTAAGTGAAGAGTATTAGAGCAACAAGTACCAACTTCAAGAAAATTATGATGTTTGTTAGATTTGTTATTAATAAATCATTCTTACTTTTTTTTAAGAAACAATATCTAAATTAGAATTGTGTGTTTAAGAAGTATGTGTATGTCTTTTTTGCTCTAAATCCAATAAATTACAGTATATGACGTTTAGATTTTGTACGTCTGTATCATTACACAGGTCAACGTGATTTTGTTCTAAGAAAGTGAAGGGTCATTTCCGAAGTAATTTTTCATGTAGAATCCTAATCCAGGATCCAAATTACTCCATCACGTCAGAATTTTGAGATATCCTAACCTAAAAGCGCCAAAAATGCGATTTTCGATTATATTTGAGGTTATGTAGCCTCGCGATATTCTTCCTTCTAAAAAAACAACCGATGACACCCCAAAGTGTTCTTTCAAATACCTTTGAGTTTGCTCAAATAGCTTATTTCTTTATTGAGATATTTCATTTTGAAGTTTTCGAGTTTCATCAATTTCGCTATTCTTAATATCCACATGATTCTTCAGTCTTTGACTCCCAAATTCGACACATGTTCAATTGTAAGTTTTCACATTTGTATTAAATTTTGTTTTGCAACAATAGAATCTTTAAAACTAAAATTTAATGTACATCAAGTTGTACGACCCAAAACCACCGTTGTGAAGTGAGCAAAAAGGGGGTGAAACGTGTTAAAATCGACCTAAGAGTATTTTATATTTTATTTTTCAACGGATTTGGGAGCAGTTCAAAGTAAGTGAGTGTATTAGAGTAAGAATATAAGGTGCACCAAGTATCACCATCCAAAATCTCCCCTAAGTTCCTTAAATGGGGTGAAAACCGCTGAACTCGATATAAATGTATTCTGCTTTCCATTTATTTTTGGCATAGTTTTATATAAATGAACTTTCAAGGGTAATTAAGCGATGTAAACAAAGTTACAGCATCCAAACTGACCCCCAAGTACTTTAAAGGGGGTGAAAATGGGTGAAAGACGGTAAAAAAGTTCAAGAACTATTCTTACACCAAATCAGCAAAACCTAAACTCACTCGAGGTGAAATCCAACAATTGTAACATTTGATCACATCTTACAAACTGTAATAACTTTACTTTTAGCGCTACCCAGAAACAACGACGTGGACGTAGTAAGGACTGTTTCCTTTGGGGTGCTTGATTAAAGTCAGTCCCCTTGTCTCTCACAAACCGGGGTGCTTTTTTAACGTGAGTTCCCTTGCCTCTCACAAACCGGGGTGCTGTTTTAACGTGATTCCCCTTGCCTCTCACAAACCGGGGTGCTTTTTTAACGTGAGTCCCCTTGCATCTCACAAACCAGGGTGCTTTTTTAATGTGAGTCGCCTTGCCTCTCACAAATTGGGGTGCTTTTTGAACATGAGTCCCCTTGCCTCTCACCAACCGGGGTGCTTTTCAACGTTTGTCCCCGTATCTCTCACTATTTATCCTTATGATATCTTTTTTTCTTATCTTCTAAATTTCTCGTATTAGATCGTCTTTTATGTTGGATATGTTGGATTCAAAATGAAATATCTCATTGCAGAATTAAGCTATTTGAGCAAACTCACCGGCATTTGAAAGATCAAGACTTACACTTTGAGGTTGTAACGTGTAAAAAATTGAAGCCTTATTGAGTAATCTTACGATTTCTTGATGGGGATTATGTGCCTCTGGAACTGTGGGGTTGCTGTGGCTAGAGCTGATTTTTTGTAGGCTGTTTGAACCATTTGGTGTGCTAGTGCCTCCTTGAGTACCTTGTTCGCTGTCTGTTCGATTTTCCGCTAAGCCGGGCGATATCCAGGACAATACTTTTTTGTTAGCACAATACAATATCAGTTAAGTTTGATGCCATCCATAAAATACTTTTCTTCTTAAAAATCTGTTAGATTAATTCATGTTCTCTAATTCGTAATTTATCTGAAGCCGTTCCTGTGCTGTAGAGATTTATGCATGTTTGGTTCATTTGAGTAGGGAGATTTTCTAGTTAGTTGAACACAAATGGAGAGGACAGTCTTCTTTTTCGTCCCGAAGACAGTCTACTTTTTCGTCCCATTAAAATGGCGTTCATTGAAGTTGGCCCCATAAAAGTTTTCTGTGGTTAGAAGACGAGGGCCGAATGGCATTTTTCGATGGCGAAGATTGCGTTTAAAAAGAGACGATGTTGTCTAAAACATTTATGGATTAAACCCTTGTTTAGAAGGGTAAGCACGTGCCAAGCTGTTGGAGATAAAGTCTTCATGTACAAATTATCAAATTATATTTTATGGTTATACGGAGCATTTTTACGGAGCATTTTTAAGGAGCATTCTTACGGAGCAGTCTTATGGGGAATTCTTACGGTGAATTTTGAGTTATGGTGTATTTTTCCACGTTTTGAATCCTGTTTTATGGTGGATTCGTTTTACAGATGGGCCTGTTTCCTCTTGTTTCTTTTGAGTTTTGTTCTACGTTTGGAGCCATGCTCTAACTGAGAATTTTTAAAGTTAGAATTTTCTACGTTTTGGGACTGTTAATTTCGTGATGGAATTTTGAAGTTACTATTAATATGGAACTATTTTAACCCTGTGACGTTTGCAATTTGGATCCTGGATTCGGATTCTACATAAAAAATACCTCGGAATTGACCCTTCACTTCCTTAGAACAATTCAAACATCTTTTTTGCAGACCTGTGTTATTAGTATGTACCATTTCAAGAAAACAACGTTTAAAGAAATTTCTTTCGTAGCTATATATATTTCGGCTATATGACCATTTGATAGGCAATGAGTCGACAAAGCACAACTATCTTTGCCCAACCTTACATCACTTTTGTATCAGATGATTCTTCCTTTTACATTTCTTGAGGTTTGTCCGATATATGATACCGGACAACTATTGCAGCATATGCTGTAAACAACATTTGATCTTGAAAGAATTGGAGTCTTGTCCTTGGTCTTACTAAACAAAGCATTGACTGTTTTTATACACTTATTACCTAAAATAATATTTTGTTCGTTTTTAAAAATGTTATTGATTTTTGGTGGCATCTCCTTGATCTCCTTTTAATCAAGTTATTAGAAGTGACAATTGTATTGTTGTCATTAATACTATTGATTACGGTATTTATATGTCTAAAATTATCAGTCTCATTCATGTCTAAATTTCTAGGAATACTTACTATAAATGATTTTGTTTATTAATCTTGAGAGATATGAGTTGTCTAAGAATAGTTGAGTTAGAATTCGTAAATTTTTATCCCTCATTGTAGGATGGCAGATGTTACAAATCCTTTTTGTCATGTTTTTTTATAAGGTTGATCTTCATTTTTAAGGGATGGTTAGAAAAATAGTTAAGATATCTACCACTACTAGTGGGTTTTCTTTACCAATGTAATTTCAATTTGTTGTTATTATTTCTTGTTACTTTCGTATCTAGGAAAGGAAAACTGAAATTAGCGTCCTCCTCTTCAAGAGTGAATTGAATGTGTTGGTTGTAATTCATGATGATTTGAGTAATACACTTATTACAAACTTACACTTTATTTAAAAAATTGTGACAATTGTTTCGCGTCCGATGGAGCTTAATCATACAATGGTAGTACCTTAAGAAATCCAATACTTATAAACTAAATAGAATATAAAAAAGGCAGTTTACAATGTTTCTTTAATCTTCTAGTTGTGTTAATATTACTAAGAAATTAGGATAAACAATAAAAGAGATATATCAGATTATGGGTTTTTCCAGATGTAATTTACACAAAGACCTACCATTGAATATGAAGGTTCAATTTTTATGATTCTAGGGTGATTCAGGTAAACCGTAATAGCTAAATGTTTGCCTCATTTTGACATTTATTTGATAAATTATTATCTAATACTAACTGATTATGTAAATAAATTTAGTAGTGGGGACTTATTAAGATCTATTTGGTCACTGAGTAAATTTTCGGAGTATTTTAAACGATTAATTTCAAAACTCTCTAATAAATTTAGTTTTATACCTTTATTTTCTGTATGTAGAATTTTGAAATCTTGGTCAAAATTATGATTGTATTCAAGTAAATGTTTTGCGTAATTGGAATCTTGTTTATTTTTTTATAAAAGAATTGCGATGTTCATTTAACCTTGTCTGAAAAGATCTACCTGTTTGACCTATATATGTTTTAGGGCAATCTTTGCATGATAATTTATAAACTCCTAATGATTTGAGTTTATTTGTTTTGCTCTTATTGTTCTTAATTAATTTGCCTAGAGAGTTATTGGTTTATAGCTAACTTTGATGTTTTGCTGATTAAAAATTTTGAAATAATAACCACTAGGGGAACCTAGATATGTAATAGTTTTATATGATTTATCTACGTCTGTGGTTTTCGGATATATCATTTGGATAGTTTTGAGATATTGTTTTTTAAATAGGATAGAATCGACGATTTTAGTATCAAATCCATTGTTGGTTGCGATCTGTTTTATTATATTAAGTTCTATTTCGAAGTCATTTTCATTAAGTGGTAATGTTGTCAATCTATGAATCTTACTATGGAAAAAAGCTAATTTGCGTTGAATAGGGTGGCAAGATGAATATGAATTATGGTGTCTGTGTCTGAGGGTTTGTGATAAATCGAGAAAACATGTTTACCATTTACTTTTTGATTGTTAAGTATAGGAAATTTATATGATTATTCTGTTCTACTTCTGTGTGAATTTAATGTTGGGATGGATATTGTTAATAAAATCAGTAAATTTGGATAATTGTCTTTCCGTTCCTACAAAACAAGTTAAAATATCATCTACGTATCTGTGCCAGTATACAAATTGACTAAATATCGGGTGTTTTTTTATTTTTTCTTCTAAGAAATCCATAAAAATTTCTGCTAGTAATGGGCTAAGTGGATTACCCATGATTAAGCCCTCGTCTCCTATGTAATATTATTATTGAATTCAAAATAGTTTTGTTCTAGACATAAGGATAGTAATTTATAATTTCTTGTTTTTTAATAAAATTATATTGTGTGAAGAAAGTAAATTTTCTACTAGGTTAATGGTTTCTGTAATTGGAAACGCTTGGAACAAATTCGTAACATCAAATGATATTAATTTTGCATTATTCGGTACTTTAACGTCTTTTATTTTATTCACTAGTTCTAAAGAGTTTTTTATAGAGTTTTTCCTACAAAATTAGTATTATCTCTGATAATATTAATAAGTTTTTGGAAATTTATATGACGGAGCGTTCATGAATGAAACTCATATAAAATTTCATAATTTGACCAAGAGTTCAAAATTCTACATACAGAAAATAAAGGTATAAAACTAAATTTATTAGAGAGTCTTGAAATTAATCGTTTAAAATGCTCCGAAAATTACTCAATGACAAAATAAATCTTAATAAGTCCCCACTACTAAATTTATTTACATAATCAGTTAGTATTAGATATAATAATTTATCAAATAAATGTCAAAATGAGGCAAACATTTAGCTATTATGGTTTACCTGAATCACCCTAGAACGATAAAAATTGAACCTTCATATTCAATGGTAGGTGTTTGTGTAAATTACATCTGGAAAATCCCATAATCTGATATATCTCTTTTATTGTTTATCCTAATTTCTTAGTAATATTAACACAACTAGAAGATTAAAGAAACATTGTAAACTGCCTTTTTTATATTCTATTTAGTTTATAAGTATTGAATTTCTTAAGGTACTACTATGTATGATTAAGCTCATCGGACGCGAAACAATTGTCACAATTTTTTAAATAAAGTGTAAGTTTGATAAATGTATTACTCAAATCATCATGAATTTCAACTTCCACCAAGTATCAGCCACTCAATCCATTGGTTGTAATTATTGAAAATTTGTAACATTTCTGTGGTTCCATCCTCAGGAATAAAACATATTATGTCATCAACATACTTTTTTTTAAAATAAACTTGAAAACTAAGTTGTGGAAGACAAGCTTCTATAAGGTCGTCCAATACAAATTGAGAAACCATAGGAGATAAGCTAGAAGCCATAGGGGAACCAAAGATTTGTTTATAAAATGTACCGTTGAATGAAAATACTGTTGTATCAAAAACAAATTTAATTGATTTTTTAAAATTGGTTTTATCAATTTTAATATGTGTTGATATAATATTCCAATGTGATTTAATGCTTTGTTGAACAAGAACCAAAGGGATATTAGTAAAAAGAGAGAACGTCTAAACTTATCACTACTTAATAATGGGGGATTACATAATCATTAAACAAATTAGGGAAGGTAAAAGAATCCTCTGTAGTAGTTTTTATTTTTGTTATATGAACTTGACAAAATATCAACAAGTAAATTGGCTATAATTTATAAGTTAGACAATTTTTGTTATTTTGTCGAAAATAAAATTTTTGACGATATAATTTACTTGACATATTCTTAGCTGCTATTGTTTTCTCGAACACTTAATTGTTTATCCATGCATCGAAAATCTGAATTATGCTTTAAATGTAATTTGGAGGTGTGGAATTGCTGGTTTAATAAATACGTTAGGCAGTAAGGTGTGGGAAATACAAATACTCTTCCACCCAGTTCGAGCAACTGACGTTTTCTAATTAATTTACTAACAAATATTTTGTAAGGGAGTTTTCAGTATTAACCAGTTGGGCTTATTATTTTCATTTCTATATTCATTTTGTAACCGACTTTTAAAAATGAGGAGGTTATGAATTCGTCATTTTTATGTAGGTATGTTCAGCGATTACTCAAAAACGGCTTAATCAGTGGCTACTTCTCTAATTTTTTTGTTTAAGTATATCTTGAAATTGTAGATTTACTATTTCAAATGTAAATATTCACAAATTCAGAAGTATAAATTTTCACAAGTTTCTTTCTTGTTGACGTATATTCTTTATATTTACTTTTATGTCGATGAAAACTCGGTTGTATAAACATTTTATCAAAATAATACTTTACTTAGTTTATAGTTAATAAGAATTTCTGGTTTTTCAAGCGTACTAATAGAAAACACTAGACATTTCAAATATAAATAGGACAGATTTCGATTAGAAACGTTTTTAATCTAACATTTTATTCCACATAAGTGAAGTTTCTATTTTAGGATTTAAATCCCGATGACAATTTCGTAATGGTTTCTATTATGTTAACCTGTGTGTCTCTATTTATTGGATATTGTTACGCTGGTCAACGCGTATCCGATATGGTATGCCATTGTTTCGATAAGAGTCCTTTAATATTTAATTGATGAGACTTATTTTAGTTCGAGGCAGTGCACAATAATCTGTGCTCTAGCAATTGGATTTACTGGAATATAGAGAACAAAAAAATGTTACTAATATTATTACCCAATACAGGCAAACAAACTGGAATATCGATGGCTGGATTACTTAACCTACAATATCAATTAATACTAAAGGTAAGAACAATATTAAATTCTGTGCATTCAGATGCGATTTTCTTATTTAAAATGGGGCACCGAATTCTCTTGAACAAAGAGTTTAACTTTCGTACTTTGCATCTTTTTCAACGATATTTTAATATCTTGTGTAAGTTATTTTTAAAAATTCTTCATGCACATCCAAAATATGGCAGGTCTGACTTCGTTACAATCTAACGTCTTGTAATTTTTAGTTTCTAAAATCTGAAAACCACTTAAATATGGCTAATAGACTTTGCCGTTAAACATTGGACTAGAGGATAGTGCTAATGATGAAATCTCTTTAACCGAAACAGCATGCTATCTTGCATTTAGTGTTAGGAACAACTAAATGCAAGATAGCATATATATATATATATTATATATAATATATAATATATACAATTTTATCTTCACATTCATATTAAATAAGATGTAGAGATTTTTAGATTAGACCTAAAACAATATTTTATAAGGTATAACTGATATAATATTAGTAGTAAACTCGTAGAAGACATTTATTTGAACATTACATTAATTGGGCTCAATGAGGTATAACATACTGTATTAACTATGATCGTTTGATTGAGATGTACAGAACACAGAAAATATCCTTCAATTTGTATTGGGATTTCCTTGCAGTGCCGTAAAATGAATAAATAGTGGTTGAGAATATTGCTTTAAAAGGGTGACCCCTATTTTCTCAGATGTTTTGTCAGTGATTCAGTGGATTCAGCCAGTAGAGACGACAGTAATTTAATTAATAACAGTAAACAGTGACATCTAACTGCCTCTGAGAAAATTGCTCCGGTTAGGACTCATTAAGAAAGATTTCCGATTTTTTCCATTTTTTTCCATTGAGTATTACGATCCCTTCATATTTTTAACGTATAAGCAAAAACAAAGGAAATTTAATTCTACGAATATGCTGTTGAAATCGTATGAATTATGCCCTATAAACTGTTATTTAAATTAATGCCTTTTAGTAGAAGATCCAAACTTAAGTCGACCTTCACCGAACTGATAATAGAATGAAATATTTTATAATAAATTTAGTATATTAGAAAATATATTAAAAATGGGTTGCCTAAGAAAATCCTGGATAGACTGTTTGTAATTATTAAAAAAATAATTTTTTATTAAATGTTGCATCAAGATAATAAGAAAATTTTATAAGTAAAATTATAAAATGTTCAACCGTTGGGTTGCCTATCATTTACCTGGACGAACTACTGGGTTGCCAGGTATAAACAGGTACGTCGATGCTAGTTACTTTCACTTGATTGGATAATAGAAAACATTATATATCAACATAAGTCCTGTTTTCCTGAGAACGTTGATATAGGGTTGTCTACAAAAAATTCGGTCCTGGGGTTTGGGAATTTTAAAGATTTCAATTTTAACTTGAGTGGAAATGTGTAACAGAGAAATCCCAGGTAAGTATACGGTGTAATAATAAAGAACCCAACATCGCAGGCGCACGAGATGGGACCTCGAATATAACAAAGTGCGCATGCTCCGTTTTTATACGACAGAGAATGACAGCGATTCTCTATTAAACAGTGAGCTATATTTTGGAGCAACTGAAATTTAGTTAGTTCAACTTCATGATATCTAAAATTTTTTTTACGAAAAGCTAACTTTAACGAACAATTATTAAAAGTTTCATCAGTAAAATCAATTAAAGATTCGTCCGAGCCACACAAAAAACACTTTGTAACCATTTTTTATCAGAAGTGTCATAGCTGTCATTCCCTCTCGTATAAATACGACTTCGATGCTGGGTCATTCATTATTACACGGTATAATTCCTCGGATCTCTCTGTCATACATTTCCATTCGCGTTATAAATGAGATCATAAAAATCATTTTGTTAAAAATAATTAAAAATATTCTGTCCAGGAGTTCTTTAGGCAACCCATTTTTAAAATATTTTCTAATATACTAAATTTATTATAAAGTATGTTTCATTCTATTATCAGCTCGGTGAAGGTCGACCTAGGTTCGGATCTTAGACTATTACTTATTTCTGTATAGATATACAACAGCGCATAAATATTGCCTCAATCTATTTATAAAATTCACGTATTATAACATGATATTTGTATAGAATAGTTACTAATTTATAGTAAAAATTATTGTACTATCTACAATACATACAATTGCTCTCGGCTTCCAATTAGAAACATTATGACGTCTTGCGTTTAAACACCTGTAAAGTCTGGAAAGCTAGCAACGTTAAGTTGAAGGTTACTAATGGTTATGAGACCCACAATACTTTTCTTAATAAAGTAATAATATTTTTTTATTTCAGGCGGTACAACTTTGCTACAGTTTAATTACTATGTCAATGAACATAAATGATTAAAAATAAAAATGTATTTACAAATACTATTTAGATTGCAATTTAAGGATTTTTGTGTGATTGTGTAAAATAAAATCATTATTAATTTAATTCGAAATATTAATTATCTTTCCACCCTTCCTATCTGAGCTTCTTTTCTATACAAATATTTTCACTTCAATATGTATTTATGCCTTGATTTTTTTAAAACTAAGATGAGGGGGAGATCAACTCTTCTACTTTCCAACGTTTCATAATGATAGGGTCATCCCGTTATGTAATATGGTCCTTTAAAGAAACAGCTCTTCATAGGTTTGACTGAAATTTGGAAAAACTACGGGGCTACAGCATTTTTTTTAGAACATAAATTGTACTACCCCTAATGTTGTGCTAAGGGCAGCAAAACGGTAATCTCAGTGAAGACGGGGAGGTTCGTTGTATTTGAACGTAAATAAAGAAAGAAAATAAGGGCTCCAAGTATATTCCCATGTACCTTCTAAATACACATATTCAGGACACCTACCAATCCTAAAACATATGTTGTGAAAAAGAATAACAAATAATCAATAGTTTCAAAATACAAGTTTAATTGCACAGTCAACCTTGTATAAGGCGCTTAAAATATGCCATAAGGCGCTCTTATTAATACAAAAGTAGTGGGAATGTTGGTGCTATATATTCCATTTACTAATTCAAATCAAATACTAACGTATATTATTGTGAAAATAACAGTTAGGAAAACAGTAACTAGATACACAAATTGTCACTTATCTGAATTCACCAGCTGAAGCTGAAGTTAGAAGGCTATAATACAGTGTCATTTATGAACCATTAACCAGTTCATCTTCAAGCTAAGTCCATGATCGACATGATTCCATAATGCTAAACCAAATCTGGGTTCTAGAGTAGTAATCAAACAGTAAAATATATCTATAATCTCACTGGGCGGAGAACATTCGTAAAATGTCCATACTATACAAGTAGGGAAAAGAAAGAAGAAAGAAAGAACACAGAACCCTAAAAGGAATAAAAGATGTATGAATAGTCTAATACTACGAGGAATCGCCTACTGTTACAAACGAAGATCACTTACCCTATAAACCACAGGGGTTCCTATAAACCGAAGGGGTTCGTTGTTAAAGTGGCCCCAAATACCATGGCCACATCGAATACCGAATCAACAGAAGTTTTCAAATCCTCAAAGAGAGAAGCATCCCAGCAACTGCATCAACAGTATTACAATATGCTGGAACACAATGTAGGGATTCTATAAAACTCCCAAACTTGGATGGCTTATCAAAAGCCAGTATACTAGTGGAAAATCCCTTACAACAACTTCAGGCGTCTCCAGTTGGAGACGCCTCACTCAATTGACCTCACTCAATTGACCACACGCAAATACCTCCCGCTTTGTTCACGAACAACCCACAACGTCAACCACAAAATATTCAGACGAATGAAAGCAAGATTTGAACTGATTCTAAATGCGAGTTATAAGTACGAAATACCCCACAGAGACGCTCATGTCAGCATTTGGACTTAATGTTATAATATCGACTTCTGAAGTGTTAACTTCGAGTTATATAAAGATTGGTGTATTTTTGAATTTCATTTTTTTAAATATTGTTTTTAATTCGAACACAAAACCGGCGCAGTCAGTAGAATAGTACTGAGCGGTATTTTCGAGAAAATCGGAATATTCAACCTGTTCGTTTCAACGATTTATCAGTACAAAATAGTGAAAAATTCTTAAAGTTGCCGCTACAAATACAATCGCTGTTAACCGCGGTTTAAACATCCAAGTCCAGGGAAGAAGACAAAATCGCCAAATCCACCAGAACTAGAATAAGAAGACAAGGTAAACCGAGACACTATCATTCAACTCCTATTGGTATTAGGCTAAGAAGAATGGCAATCTTCGTCATCTTCGTCATCTTACCGTAAGTTTTGTTCACTTTTCCATTTATTTCACCCTCATTGTACATATTTCCACATATTCATAATTTTCACGTTTATTTTTATCAATATTTACCGATTTTACGTATTAATATTACATTTTGATATAAATATATACTTATAGAGTTTGATTTTTATTTTATTATTCTGATTATTGCTTAAAATTTTATGTTATAAAAATGACTTCTGAAAACACTACTTCAATTAAAGCACCTTTTTTAAATCGACCTCAAACAAATTATTAACTATTAAAATTATATATAGACGTTATCCCAAGTTATGATGGGAATCCTCATACTCCAAATATATTTTTTGACAGCTTGGATATTCAAAATTTTTCAGCAAATAACGTTGCACTTAATTACTTTAATTTTGCGATACATAATTGGCAAATTTACTGGTAGAGTTCAAATTTTAGTATGTTCTAGAATAGAATTAAGAATAGCAGGAAATTAATCATATTCTTAATTTGTGCTTTGGTGATCAGAGAAATATTGATCGGATTTGATAACTTTGCAACCAAACAAAATCGAAGTACTTTATAAATTCAGTATGAGATGCCAATATGCCTAGCCCCATAATTACAAAATTGAATACTTTGCATTTGGACGTTAATGAAAATGCAAAACTACGATGATATTGCCTTAAAAAACTCATTCGTGAACTTTCTGGTCCCATTCAAAATAATGTACGTTTAAAAAACCCAATTTGGAGAAAGCCAGGTCTTTAGTTATTGAGGAAGAAAATTTTCTTTATAATCAAAACAGGTCCAATATACTTAACACAAACTCCTTCAAACCACCTCAAACAATGGCGCCTTTCACTTCAAAATTATATAAACCCATTCGCAAGACCACCACAATTAGTTCAGCTTCCATTAAACCCAGATTTTAATATTGCACTCCCCCATAACAAAATTCGACCACAATTTCCAATGTTACCACCCAACATGAAAAGACCCAATAATTTCTGGAGACCATATCCAAAATTAGTCACCCCAGTAAACGTACAAAATCAATTTAGACCCTTCAGTAGAATTTCAACCTGTTATAAATTCAAATCAATACCCACAACCAGAGCCAACTGATACATCATCATGTAACATTGCTCACAAAAATCAGATTAATTTTTGATGACTATCGAATTTATCCCTAATATTATAATAATTCCAGAATATTATGCAAATTATTTTTACGATGACACTGACTATTATTATGACGAACAATATGCCGTTGTGCACTTAAAATCAAGATCATTCCACACATTCCCAATCAGATAAAGTACTAGACGAGACAGTTTCAAATTTCAATGGCGACTTTGATAACAATTGCACACATATTTATTCCCGAACTAAATGCAAATTTTATAATTTATACCGGTAGTACGAGAAGTTTAATTGATCCAAAATGAGCCCATAAATTTTATAAGAATTATATTTTCAAAGAACAGCCTACAATATTGCGTATGGGTTTATTAGAATGTTAGAATCACCAAAATACATTGTTACTATAAAAAATTACTTTTCCTACACAATTACAAATTCAAAAACCACCACTGCAAATATTTAAGTCAATCAACCTTTTAACGTTGAACTTCTTAATATCTTAGAACTGAACTTTTTCTAAAAAATGAAAACTGACGAAAATGAATTGGACAGACAAGATAATACTTTAAAAGCTAATTTCAAAAATCTTAGACTTCAACACTGCAACCCCGAAGAAAAACAAGCCATACGAAAACTATGTTCAGAATTCTGAGACATATTTTTTTTATTTTTTGTGACCACTTACTTTTACTAATGCTATTAAACATAAAATTAATTTGACAGATGAAACACGTATTTTTGCTAAATTCTATTAGATAACCAGAAATTCATAAATCCTTAGTAAAAAATCAAATACAGAAAATGTTTGACCAAAGAATAATAAAATAATCAAATTTACCTTGGAGTAGTCCTATATGAATTGTTAGACGCTTCTGGAAAAAGAAAATGGCGTTTGGTAATTGACTTTAGAAAACTTAACTATAAAACTAGTGACGATAAATACCCGTTACCTAATATAAACGACATACTTGACAAATTAGGTAGGATTGCACCATATAGATGTGAACCCAGAAGACATACAAAAACTGCCTTTTTGACAGAACAAGGACACTGTGAATTTAAAAGAATGGGCCATCCCCTTTCCAACAAGTGATGGATAACATACACCGCGGTTTACACAACGAAACTTGCTAAACATACTTAGATGACATTGTTATTACAGCACATCTCTTCAAGAATATATATAAAGACTTAAAGCAGTATTTGACAGACATAGACTTTAAAGTACAACTAGACAAATCAGAATTTTTACTAAGATAATGAGCGTATTTAGGACATATTATTATACCCCAGGGAGTCAAATCTAACACTGACCAAATAGATGTAGTTAAAAGATTTTTTATACCCAAGACATCGAAAGAAATTAAAAGCTTTTAGGGCTATTCGGCTACTATCGTAAATTTATTAAAGATTTGCCAAGATAACAAAATCACTAACTCAATGCTTAAGAACAAATTCTAAAATAATTCATGATCAGAATTTCATTTCAGCATTTAACACTTGTAAACAGTTATTAATCAGTGCCCCGATTTTACAGTACCGAGATTTTTCTAAAGAATTTATCTTGAGTACAGATGCTTCAAATCTAGCTGTAGGAGCCGTTCTTTCTCAAGGAAGAATACTTACATACAAACTTTTATTTCGAACGTTAAATGAAACCGAACAAAAATATAGCATCACAGAGAAATAACTTTAAAATGTTTATACGGTAGAAAGTTCACTATTATTTGCGACCACCTTCGTCTAATTTGGCTCTATAATGTGAAAAACCCAAATTTTAAAGTATTACCCTGGAAAGTCCATCTTGAAGAATATAACTTTAAGATAATTCATAAAAAGTGTAAAATAAATACTAAGACACTTTCAGGAATTGAACCTAATCTGTAATAAATAATCCCGGAAATATTAATAATGAAACTTTCAAATACTTAAGATCTTTAGCAAAAAATCCTTTGCAAACTCTGATGACGATAATGATCCAACTCAACCTTCTACGTAAAATGAAACGACAAACTCTGGAATCAAAATTATAGAAGATTTAATTAACAACAAAAATAATAAAATTTTGTTCTTACCCACACCCATAAATGATCCCGATGAAGAGCAGTCGCCAAGCAATTGTGAGCAGGCCAAGGTAGGTTTTGTATTGAGTTTTCACTATATTAATATATTGATTATATAAATACCTGGTTGTTGGATTAGCTTGTTGAACCAAGGGTAATTTAAAAGAATTTTTTTCATGTAATTCAGACATAATTCATTAAATTCGAATTAATGTTATCAATAATGATTCTGGAGTTTATGTTTAAATACCATAATCATTAAAAAACTCATTAAACATATCAAATATTTGATAGCTATTCGATAAATTTATTATATAAGTCAAGAATTTAGTTCGACCTAGATATTACTTCACTGTAGAAACATGATAGATATTATAAAGAAATTGTTTGTTTTTAAACAAAATCTAACAAAACAAGGTAAATATTTAAACTTTAATAAATGCATTCAATAATACTATAAGTGTGTCCTATTGTTTTTTTGATCGTTTCAATGTCCATGTCTGTGTAGGAAAAGTGTCCGTTAAAAAGCATTATAAAACATAAAAAAAATATATAACCGACTTCTACCTATAACTAAAAAGCTAAAAATAATTATAACAAAATATAACTCTAGCAATTAAATAACACATTTAATGTACCCAGGAAGTAAAAAATGTAAACATTAAAAGGTGCTCATTCTGTACAAATTAATTACCTACCAATCTAGTATATTTTGAAGCCGGTGCCAAGCAAATCTAAAATCCTTCATTGCGTACTTATCTACTAATTAATCAGACTTGATTATTGCTTGGCCTCGACTCCAAAAATATACTAGATTGGTAGGTAATTCATTTGTACAGAATAAGCACGTTTTAATGTTTACATTTTTTACTTCCTGCGTAGGTACCTAACAACATTGAATGTGTTATTTATTTGCTAGAGTTGTATTTTGTTATAATTATTTTTAGCTTTTTAGTTATAGGTAGAACTCGGTTATATATTTTTTAAGAATGTTTTATTGTCAACTTTTTAGTATTTTTAAACTCAGGTAGTTTTCATTCTTTATTTTGTATGTATAACCTTAATAGACAGAACCAGGTAACATCGAAAGCCTCAACATTAAACAATGATACTTTCTCATTTAAATTGACAGGTTTACGAAAAAAATGTACTAGTACTCGTTGACTTAATAAGTCCAAAATATATTTATGCCTTATGGACTACGCCATATAACATTTTTTCAACTTTTTTTTTGACAACCCTGTATAACTATAGATAATTCCACTCCAACCTATGTACCAACCATCCTGTACATACGACTGCCCACGGACAAGCATAAATTTGTTAGCTGCCTTCTATAGGACGGAGTAGAATCCATCTCATATTTACGGAGTCAAATCCGTCCTATATTTCAATCACAGTATATAACTCCTTGTGGGCTAGCCCATAAATTAGTTCATTTTTTACATTTTATATTATCGGCCTGTGTAACATTAATTCCTCACCACACTTTATGCCACTTCTTATGGGCTATAAAAGAAATAATTTTTTAATCACACTGTATAAATATAATTCAACTGCAGCATATATTTCAACCATCCTGTATATGATTTGGTTATGTCTACATCATATAACAGTTTTTTAATCACCCTATATAATTTTAATTTCACATTTTTTCCAATATTTTTATACCACCAAACGTCCAGTCCACCCTATATTCCAACCATCCTGTATATACGGCTGCATACGGACCACTATCATTCTAGTCTGTCCTATATTTCAATCTTCATATAATGCAACTCCTTCTATCACTTTACTTTGTGATTTTGTTTGCTATAACTAAACACCCTGTCTATAAACGATCCAAATAGCAGTTTTAAAGTTTGATATGTGTTATTACTGAATTTTTCTATTAGGCCGGGGAATGTGACAACCAAAAGCACCGTTTTCGCAAAATGGAAAAATTTGCATTTAAATAGATATTTACCTGGTATACAAACAAAACGAGCTTGGTACTCATTGATTTAATGAGCCGAAAAAACTATGCTTTACTACCTATATGCTTGAGATGTACATAGAAAATTTTCAAATTCGCAATTAAAACTTCCAGTGCCTAAAATTACCGCACTATTACGTTGGAATTAAAATATTTATGAGGAAATGTCCGTTACGTCATTTCGAGGAAATTTTTTATAAGAATTTTGTACATCGCAGAAAAGTATATGAGATCACCTAAGGAACTTCCTTAATAGATTAAACGTTATAAACCTATACACATCCATAAGGAGTTATCGAAAAATCGACTAAAATGTTAGGGATATTGGTCGATTCCCATGCACGCATGTGTTCATTCACAAATTTTATCACTTTACCAATAGAATTCTTTTCCAAAATTTCAAGTGTCTCCAATCCGGATATATACTCTATTAAACAAGACCATATTCATTCAAAACGGTGCACCACAGGAGAAAAAATTAGGTAATATAAAAAAATACGCGACGAATTGATAACCTCCTCCTTTTTGGAAGTCGGTTAAAAATTAGGATAGCGCTATTGTAGCAAGAGGGGCGGTTTTAAATTGCAGCGCCCTAAAACTTATAAGAATATTTCACAGAAACTTAGGTAACATAAAACAAAAACTGGGACATAAAATTAACATTATTTTACATTTGCCAAGTTCATTTGACTCCTTCATTGAAAACCAGCGCCAATCTGGTCACTTATTGAACTGTGATTTAATGCTTTTAGGTCGACACTTTTTGGGTATGACTCCTATATAAAATTGTGCTCCTTACATTTACCCTCTATAGTATGAATGTGACCTCGTTATCAATGCTTATAATAACAAGTATATTGAAATGTAGATTTTAAGTTGAAAGTTTGACGGTTTTCCTATGACATAACTAAAAAATAAGTAATATCAAATTGATGGTTCACTGCCCCACCTTTAATTCTGATCGTTCCCATCGGAATCATTCTTTCCATGGTAGGGAGCGAGTCGATCCAAATGAACCACCTTCATCTTAGCTCTTGGGTTCCGTCGAATACGATGGACGTTATTGATTGACCATTTCGTATGGATCAGCCCAGGCTAGTGTGATCTTTGGAGATTTACCGTTGCTCCTCTGGGGGTTGTACAATCAGACTTTGTCCCGCTGTTGGAATCCGACTGAATTGGCCTTGACCATATTGTGTCTTCATTCGATCGCTGGTGGCCAACATCTATGTTCGGGCTAGCTCGTGTATTGCCAGCATGTTCTGTCGGAGTTGATCGGCATCATCGTTGACTTCTTAGGACGGTTATTCTGGTGAAAGGTAATCTCAGCTCCTTTCTGAAAAGTACCCTGGGTGGAGTCGGTCATGTGCTGTTATGTACGGCTGAGCGATAGACCAACATGAATAGGGGAATATGCTCATCCCAATCATGCTCTTTATTGTTGACGGCCTTGGATAAATGTTGTTCCAAGGTCCTGTTGAATCATTCCAAAATTCTGTTCCGTAACTAATAATAAGTATTTGAATTTTATAACAAATGTAGTAGGGACAATTTCGAAAACTTTTTGAGAGAGCAATAACAGGGAATTCTCTCGAAATTATTCACTGAAGTAAAAAACTTACGGATAAACAAAACGTTTAGTAAAAAGTTATTCTAGCATTTTACCGTTTGGAATCTGATCGTCATGAACAGACATAATAAGAAAATTTATAATTTTGAACCAACTTTTAGAAAGTAGGATGTCGCAAATTGGCCTGTATGTGTTTTTATGTGTTCATCGATTATTTGAAAAGTTCTCAACAAATTTGTGTAGCTGTAAATTGAATTTGTTGTGGAGGATACCAAAGTGGCCCAAATTTTGTTCAATGACATGATGTAAACTGTTTTTAATAAAAATTGTTCTTCCATAGACACGTTTGGCGAAGGCGCGAGTACTAAATGACAATAAATATTTCTTGTATCTGGCACCATATAACCTGATAATAAATTGGATTTTAATTAAAGTATTTATTAAGTGACCTACTTCAAGATGGTGGTCCCAAGTTGTCTTAATATACAGTGTGTCTGCATAAGTTGTGATTAAATAGAA
>CM067221.1:32982370-33071719 GCA_034190945.1 Octodonta nipae | reverse complement strand
CAAATAAAGTAAAAAACAGGATTTACAATTTGTTTCGGATTGATTTGAATATACGCTATGAAACAAACCATTCAACATAGGCCAATTATCTGAGTCCAATTCACTCACAAGTGTACACTTGAGATTTTAAGATATGGAAAAATAGGTTGTTGTCGTAATACCATTTGTAAAAAAAAAAAATTTTTTTTACGGACATACCGTCATAATAATTTTTTTTTAATGCAATTCCTGTTCATGTAACAGAAACCCTAAACGGACATAGTAGTAAAACCGGATTATTAAGTTTAAAGTTTTTACTGCAGGGAAAAGTTTAAAAAAGAGTTCTAGTATTTTACGCTGCACCCTGTAATAACACACAATACATGAAATACATTAAATGTAAACATTCATTCATTTTACAGTATTTTTTGCTGATATTGACAGTTTGTTTATCTGTTCTAACCTTTATTCGATCTTTTGAAACATTGTACATTTATCTTTCAAGCTATTACTTTACTGATTTGTTGAAACTTTTAAAAGATAATTATAGTATACACATTGCAAGAACATGTTGACCTGGTAAGTCTTTATTACCAAAATCAAAATTGTGCTCGATCTGCTGCAAGGGTTTTTAACCAAAACCATCCCGAACGATGATGAACGAGTAGAGGTGGCTATATTGGTCTATATCCAACTTATACCAAACACGCAGTCTGTCCAGTAAATCTCTGCAGCTTCCGGTATTAGCAAAATTAACGTTTTTAGAATTTTGCATAAATACAAATTCCATCTGTCCAAATTAAATTACTTCATGAATTGAGTATGATTGGGATCGAAGTCAAGAGTTTTGGGAAATTATGACCCATCGTATGATCGAAAACCCGAATTTCTAGTACAATGTTTGCTTTTCGGATAACCGCACTATTTCACTTCATGGGAAGTTTAACCGACATAACTGTAGATTTTGGAGCGATACAAATTCTCATTTATTTCGAGAAGGTTATAGTAAACATCCGGTAAAACTAAACGTTTGGGCACGGATTTTGGAAATCATTTAATTGGACCCCTGTTTTTTCCTGGTAATTTAAATGATGAAATTTATCACAATATATTGGAAAACGAAATTAATGCATTGATAATAGAAAAAATAGAAAATGATCCTCTACTACATGAAGAGCAATTGCATTTCCAACAAGATGGAGCTCCTCCTCCCTACGCCGCACCAGTTCGTCAATACCTCGATTTGGAAAACCCTGGACGCTGGATTGGAAAGATGTCCTATAGAATGGCCTGCCCGATCACCTGATCTGAACATTTTGGATTTTTTTTTGTGGGGACATGTTAAACCCAAAATTTTCATGATTCAGCCTGATAATTTGGACGAGCTACCCAACTCGCTATTTTGTTACTGACGTTTCCGAAATAAGTTAGAGGAATGTATCTTACTGGTCCGTATTCTTACTAAGAGTTAATTTTTAAACTATTATCTATAATTATGAATTTCTGGATGTGGATATTTGGAGTATCAAGACTATAAAGAAGAAGAAAAATAGGTTTAGAATGGAAGTGGGGGTAGAAGGAGATACATTTGAAGAATGGCAAAAACTTTTATAGTTTTGACATCTTAAATATTCAGATAATATAATTTGATACTAAAGAATTTTAAAATAGACTTCCTCAGGGCCCCCTGAGCCTTGAGTAAAACCAAATACAATTTAGCTCTTTTGTTTTCTTATTAGCTCTTCTAGTGGTAGTTCAAATACTTAGTATTTGTTCTCTTACAGAAAGCAAACCAATTTGAAGACATACCACATGCTTTGCATATTTATTGTGTTTACATTAATGATGTACCAATAACTTTCATATTTGATAATTTAATTATGAGCGTTAAAAATTAAATATCTGAATGTGTCCCCAACATACATTCTTGTTGATCTGTCCAAACAATACATGGCGTAAGTAAAAACTTTGCCAATAAGAGGGTCTTACGAGGCAATGTAATTCCAATTGATCTGGAAATAAACCATTTGATTTTTCAAATTTTCTCGATAGATTTCGCTACTTACAGCAAATGACACAGCTGTACAAAAAAAAGTTTTCTGTACTTTACATGTGACATATGATATCCGAAGTATTTTTGCCTCCTGAACACAAATCTACTCTCAGATTTGGTCACCATTCAGTCTGCAGCAAATAGCTTAAAAGCTTCAGAAAAATGAAGACTTGTAGGCTAGTCGTATCTGCACATGAGATGAATAGGTTTCCAGCAAATTGAAGACTTTGGAATGCTGGTCAAACCTGCACGTGCGACATATGGTTTTTGACGTAATTTTAAGTGCTGAGCAATGTTTTGTGCTAAAAGTGTTTCATCCTCTGTTGGTCTTCAGAAAACTTTTCAGTCTTCGCAAACCACTAAAAACCTCCAGAGAAATAAAGAATTTTCAGTAGTAGTTCAATGTGCGCCATATTCATGAATGGGTTTTTTTTTTTTTTGGCTTCTCAATGTTACATCAGAAGTGAATGATATTGATCCTTTAGTTGCTTCCGGGGCACCTTCACGTGATGACGGTGGGCAACGGTCTTCACCACTTTACCGTCAGAAACCCCGGATGAAGGCTTTCGTCGTGGGAACTAAAGGAAATTTTAGTTCTACGATGCAGGGTCGCTTACGTAAAGTATCGGTGGCTGGTCAAGGTGGGAAATTTTTAGTTTTTCTTTTACAAATTTTTAATTTTTTATCGATTTTTGACAGTTTTGCTATATTTTTCATCTATTCTTTTCATCTAGCCTTATATTTATGTTTCTTATTTAGTCCTTTTATCTACTCTTATATCTACTTTTTTATCTAGTCTTATTTCTTAGTTTAGTTTTAAACATGTATATTTAAGTCTCGCTTAGAGCTTTATAAGTGATCATATTATATTAATATATTGACGTATCCAATGTTCAATCGTTTATATACAGTGATGGGCAAATGTGTGGAACCAAGCAAATATCTCTGGAATTATTAGAGATATCAAAATGAAATTTGGAAGGTGGATACTGCAGTAGATTGCCTATTTGTTTCCAAATTTTTTTACAATTTTGAACTTTCCATTTTACCGGAAGTTATGTCGATTTTAAATTTGCAATGAAACACCCTGTATAGTATTTTAGTTTCCGATGAAAACATTTTATTGCGAATACAAAAATATCGGGTTTGATATTGTTTACTTCAATACCTACCGAGATATTAACAGAAAAGTAATTAAGGAAAGGAAAATCTAATATCGATTAAAAAATACATTATCATAATTATTAACTAAATCTAAGTGATTTTCAAAACATTGAAACTTAACTAAACTTAATGTATTAGATGTTCAAACTGAGCACCTTTTACTTCTTGACAATAAGCAAGTCGGTTTTTAAATTCTCTAGTAAAATTAGCTATTACTTCTGGTGTAATTCTCTGGATGTCTTGAGTTATGTTTGCAGCTAATTCTTACAAATTATTTGTTCTATCAACATAAACCTTAGACTTTAGGTAACCCCACAGAAAATAGTCTAGTGGATAAGGTTGGGACTTCGTGGAGGCCATTCATAAGTACGTAATATTGCGAACGTAATGGGGTGGTGCCCCATCCTGTTGAAACCAGATATTATTTAGTAATTGTCCATTTACCTCCAATTCCAGAATAACTTGTGTCTTCAAGACCTGTAAATACCTATCTCCGTTTAAAGTTTCTTGTAGGAAGAAGGGTCCCACGATTCTGTTGTTATAAATGCCGGCACAAACGTTCAATGTTGTAAGTGAGCCTCTTGTACCCAATTAGGATTACTGTGCGACCAGTAGCGGCAGTTATGTCGATTAACCGTAAAATTTAAACAAAATGTAGCCTCGTCTGAAAACACCACATTTCTTATAAATTATTATCACGGTTACAAATATTCATCATCCTTTCACAAAATTGCAAACGTCTGTCGAAATCGTCTTCGGAGAGTTTTTGAACGAAGCGAATTTTGTATGGATGATATTTTTCTCGCCTTCATATCCTTCCTACTGAACGACGGCTAATTCCATGCATATTGGCGAGGTTGGTAGTGGATAAGTGAGGATTTTCTTCCAAAGATATAGCAATATTTTGAGCTACACCTTCATTACGTGCACTTTTTAACCGTCCACTTTTTTGGTAAATTGCTAACTGTTCCACTTGTGTCGTACCTTCGCAAAGTTTTCGTCACTACTGACCGGGATATTTTGTATTCGGATGAACAATGTTAAAAGGTCACAAATTTGTTGATGCGTCCTGTTCCTGTACCCATACTCAATCATCATTATATTTCGATTCTTTCTCTTTCACTTAATTCGGCCATTTTACGATCAAATTAAAACAATACAATCATTTTACGTTCAAATAAAAAAACTAACAACTTATTTTGACAACTACTGTCACTTCTGCAATGAATTTCATGGACTACTAAACTTGATTCAGATTTAATTTGCGCCTGATTAAAACAAACGCACGTGTATTCGACTATGGAACAAGCAGTGCTGTTGGCTGTGACGGTATAATGCCACCGATTGGCCAATAGTCATACAAATCCTTAACGAGAGTTTGTTTATATCGGGCGTAAATGAAATCTGAACCGAGTTTAGCTACCATCGAATTTTTCCTTTCCTCAGTTACTTTTCTGTTAATATATCGGTAAGTATTGAAATAAACAATATCAAACCGATATTTTTGTATTCGCAATAAAGTTTCATCAGAAATTAAAATACTATACAGAATGTTTCATTGAAATTTTAAAATCGACATTACTTCCGGTAAAACAGAAAGTTCAAAATTGTAAAAAAATTTGGAATCAAATAGGCAATCTACTGCAGTATCTACCTTCCAAATTTCATTTTGATATCTCTAATAATTCCAGAGATTTTTACTTGGTTCCACACATTTGCCCATCACTGTATATAAATTGAAATTTCTTAGGCAGTGAAACTTTGCAGGTTTGACCAGTCTTCCAAAGTTTTGAATTTTCTGAAGGTTTTCAGCGATTTCCTGAAGACCAACAGGGGATAAAACAATATTAGCAACAAAACATATGTCGCATTTGCAGGTTTGACCAGTATTCCAAAGTGTTCAATTTTCTGAAGGTTTTTAGCGCTTTTTCAAGATTGACTAGAGATGGAGTGGTTGATAGCAGAAACATGTTCAGCATGTGAAAATACATCGGAACCTATACATCACATGTGCAGATTCGACTAGACCACTAGTCTTCATTTTTCTGAAGCTTGTAAGCTATTTGCTGAAGACTGAAGGATGATGGTGGACCAAATCTGGCGGCAGATTTGTGTTCAGGAGGCAAAAATACTTCGGATAACATATGTCACATGTAAATACAGAAATTTTTTTCTTTGTAGACCTTTGTAATCTGCATTTGTTTCTTTCCTCACTATGTCTACTTGAAATTTTCTAAAAAAATCATGCTGCATATTCAGAATACTAAATAACTGCAATGGAGTCGTTTTCTGACATATGTTTAAACTCGTTTTCATTAAGTTATTAAATTTATGTTGCCGAGTTACTTTATTTACGTGTTCCTTATCAGGAAAATTCTTTTTATGGTAGATTTATGAAAGTTTTCATTGCCCATAAATAGCGAATTATCAGATTTAATTTCAACTTTATAAGTGAAATATCACAATCAGATATGGTTTTGAACATTTCTATAACATACATTTACAAGCTTTTCCTGGCTCACAAATAAGGTTTTTATTACGTTTTTGCTTTATTAAATTATATTGTTAATTGGTCGTTACAGACTATGCAGCCTGGAGAATTCCAGATTAGCATTAATGTTATAGTTTAACATTCCTTTTTATTAAAACTATGTAGCAACGTGTTCACATACATTGAAATTCACAAAATATCAAGGAGGCAGCAGAATTGTGAAGGTATACTTACCTACAGGTAGTACAAGGACATACTATTAGGCTTTTACCATTTTGATACAGACAGAATAGGTGTATATAGTATTAATATGTTGTTTAATAAGAAATAGAATCACATAGGACTGTTAATCGTAAACGTCTAATCCAACTTGACCGTACAATATATAGCGTGCACACTCACTCTTTAGGAGAATATTCACTATATCCCAGATATACTAGATATCAAAATGGTTTAACTCTGTGGGAGTCCTTACCAGGTTATCAGGCCCGAGGTTGGCGTCGTGGCTATAGTTGCCCATGAGTTTTTCTGACAGTTCAGACTGTTCCTAACAGGAGGGATTTTGGCATTACTTGGTAAAGATGTTCGTCCAGACCAGGTGTTGTAAATTGTTTAATAGATGTGTTATTGTCATAACAATTGGTACAGTTAGTGCGTTGTTTCTGTCCCAATGTTTGTTTATTAGAACTTCCAAATCCCTCTATGTTGGCTATTATTTCAGACTGCTTAGTATTATTGTTGTTACGGATTGCTATGTCAATTAAGTTTGTTTTTCTTGGAACTTTATCTACTACAGCTATATCTGCTCTTGTTTTCTGAATATTTGTGACATATTTTTCAATGTCTAAGTGCTTCTTGGGAAATAACACCACAGTCAAATATTTTAATTTACATCTTAGAATTGTGCCTTTTTTATCCAAGTTTCTTAACCATTGACAACGGGGCCTGACCTAGACCCCGAAACGTTTGGAATATACAGCAATTTTCTTTAAACTGTGCTGTTATTTCCCAAGAAGTACTTAGACATATATCTGCTCTATTGTGAGCAACATTCTGATCTGTCAGTATCGTGTGGTCCCTTGTAGTTGTTATTTTCTGAAACAGATTCTGGTTTCTATTTGTAGTATGGTAATCTTATCGACTGTGATAATTCAGGTTTCAGTGCTAGTTCCTGGTGAAGTTTTTGTCAGAGCATCGTGTCGTTCTTTGTATTCAGTTGCAGCGAACGCTTGACAACCTCCTGTAATATGCTGGATAGATTCAGATGTTTGGCAACCGTACCTGCATCTGTCGTTGTTAATAGAAGGGTCTTTAACAATGTACTTTAGGTAGTTCTTAGTTGGAATTACTTGGATTGCCAATATATAGCCTTCCATTTCAGGAAATATATAACCAGAGATCAACCAGTAGTTCGACGCTGAACTGTCGACATAATCTTGGTTGACGTCATTTATATGTCTTCCATGAAGCGGCTTCTCTTTCCATTTGAGCAGTTTCTGATCAGTTGTCTCGTGGTATACTTGAATTTGTTGTTCTGTCAGTCGCAGAGGTGTTGAGGCATCAACCTGACATATGACTCTGTGTAGATCTACGAGTTTCTGGAAATGATTACGCAAACTTGCCTATATCTGCCAATCCTCTTCCTCCTTCATATCGTGGCCAAGTTGTACGATCAACAGAGGTCTTTGGATGGTGATTTTGAGCTTTTGTTACTAGAACTCGAACTTTCCGTTATAGTTATTCAATGTCAGTCTTGCACCATTTAAGTATTCCGAATGAGTAACTGAGTACTGAGCACATGTAGGTGTTAATAGCCTGAAACAAATTTTTACTGTTAAGTTTGGTCTTCAGCAGTTATCTTACCCTTCTATAAACTCTGTTCTTAGGTCCTTTTTCATAGTGGTGTGATCAATTCGTTGTGCCTGCTTTATTCCAAGGTATTTGTAAGTATGGTCTTCCTCCATGGATTCAATTGAGGTGCCATCTCCCATTTCGTAGGGCCCCTGCTCTATTTTGCCTTTAACTATATTAATAATTGAGCATTTGTCTAGGCCAAATTGCATATGGATGTCAGTAGAGAACCCTTCTACTATTTTAAGCATATCATGCAGCTGTTGTTTCGTAGCTGCCATCAACTTTAAGTCGTCCATGTATAACAAATGGTTTATCTTCAATGCTTGTACGTTGTTGTGCTTGAGACTGAACCCAAAGTTTCTCGAGTTCAGTTTGTGTGAGAGTGGGTTCATGGCAAGGCACAACCACAGCGGGCTAAGAGAATCTCCCTGGAATATACCCCTTCTGATTGGGGTAGAGTCGGTTTGTAGCGAACAGTCGGCTTTATTCAGAAAGAGTTTGGTTTGCCAAGTAGTCATGACATGTTCTAAAAAGTTAAGAATACGATTATTTACTTTATAGAGTTTCAGCACCTGAATGAGCCAATCATGTGGAACTGATTTAAAGGCCTTTTTGTAGTCCACATATGCCATGTAGAGATTTCGTCGTTTGGCGTGGGCTTGATTGCAGACAACGGAATCAATTATTAGTTGTTCTTTGCACCCCATCGAGTTTTTCGCGCATCCCTTTTGTTGTTCGGTAATTATGTTGTTCAGCTCACAATGTTTGAAAATGCGATGATTAATGCGCGATGTTATGGGTTTGTATAAGGTTGGAAGGCAAGTAATTGGTCGTTACTTTGCTGGGTCCTGTGCACATAGGTTGTCCTTTGGTAAGAGGTATGTAGCACCATGCGTAAGGAAACTAGGCATCTTGTGTGGGTGGGTAATTACTTCATTTATAAGGGCTGTTAGTGTTTCGTGGGGTGCGTACAGTTTCTTTATCCAGTAATTTTGTACACCATCTGCTCCTGGTGCTTTCCAGTTATGGAGGTGCTTCATTATGTTGGATGTGTCTTCCGTTGTAAATGGTTGGTGTTGCATGGCATCACAGTTCTGAGATGCAGCCTACTCCTCAATAATCTAGATAGCTCCAAGGCATTTTTATTATTATTATTATACGCCAACAGTTAAGTTTCCATAAAAACTTTGGGAACCATCTACTGGACAACTGAGAAGCGAGTTGTAAATGGAGATTGGCTAGCCATATTAGCGGCAGATAAAACAAATAACACATCAGCTAACATCTGAGGTCAGCAGGTATTATGAAGTCAACTACAAAACTCGATGCCGAGAAATCGGCATATTTTATCGAGACGTACATGAAATCAGCGATAGGTTTCTGAGATTTACTTCAAACTGACGGCAAAGGTACCTTGAGTCATTCAAATTGTCCATATCTTAGCCAAGAACCTCAACGGAGCTGAGTTGAAGTAAAGCAAATAATCTATTAGTTCTACTAGCTTCACATGTAATTGTGTAAACAAATCTTGAAACAAATTTGTAAATGAAACGTAGTATGATGTATATATATGCCCATCTGGTAAATAACACTAACTTTAAATAATGATGTTTTAGTTATAATGGGAGCATTTACAAAAATGTCTTCAATTAACGACATTATATATATATATATATATATATATATATATATTATATATATATATATATATATGTATATGTAAAATAAAATAATACTTAATTTATTTAACATTCTTTGAATCTCACTCTATACTAGAATCCCCATATGTTAATTGTTTATTCTAGGACGCTTGCTATCTAATCGAAATTCCATTCGCATCTGAGTAGGGCATTGTTAACTGATCATTCAAAATGTGATAGCTAAAGCAAATCGTCTATAATGCCATTTGTAAATTCGATGCACGCGATGTTTGCAGACCGATTCAGGAGGATTATTTGGCCGCTTAACCAGATGGTTTACAAATTAACACAGTGAGAATTCCATTATAAACCAATTTAAGCGGACAATTTCAAAGGACATTTTAGAAATTAAGTGTAGAGATGATGCGTCGTTAACCTAGTTGATGGATTTATATACTCCTTAACTCTCTTTGTGTATATCTATATAATTACAAGAAATATATTATTTATATAACAGTTTTTGAAGTCTTTCTCCTTGAACTTGATGTTGCTCGCGCTAGTGTTGGTTCAGCCAGATTATTTTATTGCTGATTATCTTTCTAATCCATCACCTGGTGAACGGCTGATGTGGGAATAGCTGTCAATCCAGTAGGAGCCTGTCATCTGTGAAATGTCTGTCTGTATTTGTCATCAAAAATTTATCTAAGTAAATGTCCATTTGTATAAAGGTATTCTCCCAAATTTCTGCTCTGGAAAAAATAATTTTCATCGTTCGAAAAGGTTTTACCATACATACCTGATTTTCTAAAATCTCAGGCACTCTTTTCTTAGGCTTTGCCTTACTTTTTAACCGACTTTTTTTTGTATGTATGTTACTTGATTTCTTCTCCTGTGGTGTACCGTTTTGAATGAATATGGTCTTGTTTAATAGAGTATATATCCGGATTGGTGAAACTTCAAATTTGGGTAAGAATTCTATTGGTAAAGTGATAAAATTTGTGAATGAACACATACGTAGAAGGAAATCGACCAATATCCCTAATAGTTTAGTCGATTTTTCGATAACTTCTTATGGATGTGTATAGTTTTTTAACGTTTAATCTATTAAGGAAGATCCATAGGTGATCTCATATACTTTTCTGTGACAGGCAACTTGCAGTTTTGCAGAAAATCGCCGAAAATTCCAAAATTCTTATCAAAATTTCATCGAAATGACATAACGGACATTTCCTCATAAATATTTTAGTTCCAACGTAATGGTGCGGTAATTTTAGGCACTGGAAGTTTTAATTGCGAATTTGAAAATTTTCTGTGTACATCTCAGGCATATAGGAAGTAGAGGATAGTATTTTCGGCTCCTTAAATCAATGAGTACCAAGCTCGTTTTGTTTGTATACCAGGCAAATACCTATTTAAATGCAAATTTTTCCATTGTGCGAAGACGGTGCTTTTGGTTGTCACATTCTCCCGGCCTAATAGAAAATTCAGTGACAACACATGTCAAACTTTAAACTGCTATTTGGTACGTTTATAGACAGGGTGTTTAGTTATAGCAAAAAAAATCACAAAGTAAAATGATAGAAGGAGTTGCATTTATATGAAGATTGAAATATAGGACGGACTAGAATGATAGTGGTCCGTAGGCAGCCGTATATACAGGATGGTTGGAATATGGGTGGACTGGACGTTTGGTGGTATAAAAATGTTGGAAAAAATGTGAAATTAAAATTATATAGGGTGATTAAAAAACTCTTATATGATGTGGACATAAGCAAATCATATACAGGATTGTTGAAATATATGCTGCAGTTGAATTATATTTATATAATGTGATTAAGAAAATATTTATTTTACAGTCCAAGAAGTGTGGAGAGGAATTAATGTTACACAGGACGATAAATGTAAAATGTAAAAAATGAACAAATTTATGGGCTAGCCCACAAGGAATTATTATTATCGTTGAAATGTAGGAGGGATTTGACTCCGTAAATATGGGATGGATTCTACTCCGTCCTATAGTTTACAGAAGGCAGCTAACAAATTTATTCTTGCCCGTAGGCAGTCGTATGTACAGGATGGTTGGTACATAGGTTGGAGTGGAGTTATCTATAGTTATACAGGGTGGTCAAAAAAAGTTGTAAAAAGGTTACATGGCGTAGTCCATAAGGCATAATATATTTTGGGCTTATTAAGTCAACGCGTACTAGTACATTTTGTTCGTAAAGATTTACCTGTCAATTTAAATGAGAAAGTATCATTGTGTAATGTTGAGGCTTTCGATGTTACCTGGTTCTGTCTATTAAGGTTATACATACAAAATATAAAATAAAGAATGAAATCTACCTGAGTTTAAAAATACGAAAAAGTTGAAACTAAAACATTTTTTAAAAAGTATAACCGACTTATTATAACAAAATACAACTCTAGCAAATAAATAACACACTTAATGTTGTTAGGTACCTACCCAGGAAGTAAAAAATGTAAACATTAAAAGTGCTCATTCTGTACAAATTAATTACCTACCAATCTAATATATTTTTGAAGTCGGTGCCAAGCAACAATCAAGTTTGATGAATTAGTAGATAAGTACGCAATGAGGGATTTTAGATTTGCTTATTGCGGTTGATTATTTTATCAGATGTAGATTCGTTCAAGAATGTTGAATTTTGTTGAATACTACCTTGACGTCTCGCCCAGATGCTATTTGACATTTTCAAACAAGATTTTGGCGGAACGGCAAGGCCGTAAACAAACGAAATCAAAACAGGGCAGAATATACACAGGCCGTTGCTTCATATGATTTTTATTTAAAAATTAAAATTGACAGGTCATAGGATTTCTTTCAAAATTGTATATTTTTGGAAATAATCGTGTTACACTTACACCATACTGTTAAAAATCTTTCCCAACCGTTAGTCGCACTCTCCAATTAACAAGGCACTCTTTTTGTGTTTTTTTTCTTGTTGATATGCAATAATGAAAGACGATAAACATAAATTACTTGTAACAACTGTTATTTATTAGACTGATGATAACAGCGGAACCCATTATTATAGTTTATGGCGGATTATTCAATCAAAATCACTTAAGCCCGCAAGATATATCGTCGGGTTTTTGATTCTAAGTCAGGAAAAGGTGTCGGCATCGCTGGAAAGTTGCCGGCTACCTGGGCGCGAAACAGGAGGCTAGTTAATGTGTTTACTTCGCAAGAGAGAGTTATAAATCAGGAAGGTTTTTGGCCGTTACGAGCCAGAGAGTATCGCAAACTAACCGCTCCCCCGGCAGCGATTAGCTCGATAAACTGATCCATAGCGTGGAGCTCTTCCTCTCCAGCGTAGCTCCCGTCCCCCCTCTGTCACTATGGATGAACGTTCCACGGAATATATACGACTTTCCGACAATATATGGTTTATGCTGGAAAACGTACTTTTATTTACGCAAACAAGCTCCAACGGTGGAGCTTTAAAAAGTTTTTCGGTAAAAGCATCAACGGGATTTACATCGGAATTTTTTTGTGATAGTTATGTATTCATATGATATTAACTGTTTAGTTTTTGCGATGCTTTGGGGGAAAGTTGAAAGGTTGCGTTTAATTCTACTAGGAATATCGATGAAGTGATGTTTTATAATTGAGAACTTTTATATTGGAGTTGAACACAATTATTAGATCAATAATTCATCTTAATTGAATATTCTCATAAATACACATACGATTTTTTTCATACGAATTTTGTTATTTTTTGCGGCACTTACAATTCATCGGATTTTAATTTTTGGTTGCTCAGAATTCATCGGGTATGAGCTTCAACTAGCAGTTATTGATTTTTTAATTGCTTGCTGAAATAGTCGTATGATAGTTTTCTGAATGTTATTTGTGGCATCTTCTAGTTTATTTTAGATTTTCTTATAAAATAAACTAGTCGTATGATATTTTAGGGTTGACTTTTTAATAACAAATTGTAATTATTGATGCGATTGATTCGATTTTCTGAAGCGTCACATCTGTTATCATGTATACCTATTAATTGTCAATACTCCGTGTATTTTCTAAATGATTGAGGAGGTAAATGATTATTTTGAATGTTCATCTGGGATTTTCTCTCCTCGCAATAGTTTCTGAAAAATACAGATAAGTTAAGTACTTGAATATCAAGGTGTAGTATCTAAGGGCAGTTTGTGGAAACTGCCCGAAACACTAGTTGCCCTCTTATAGAAAAAACTCACCCGCAGGATTAACTGTGAGAAAGGAGGTCTAGGGTGTCCCGATTTCTCCATTATTCAACAACATGCAGACACTTTCTTTGATTTTTCTTTTTTTTGGTATGTTCTTCTTTAAGTAGTATTTTTGTCTTATTCCAGTCCATTTTGTGTGTACCATTATCCGTGAGTACATGATTTGCCAATCTTGATCTGTCTATATGTCTTCTTGAGACGTTGTATTGGTGCTCTTTTGTTCTAATTTAGAGAGGTCTTGATGTTTCACCGGTATATGTTTTTCCGCAGGCACAAGGTACACTGTACACACAATTTTTGGAACTTTGAGTACCGTTTTCCGGATTTGTTTTTGTCAAATTTGATCTTAAAGTATTATATGTTTTAAAAATCGTTTTTGCTTGGTATATATTGCCAATACGTTTAATTTTTTCGGACAGGCCGGAAACATAAGGAATTACGTTTATAATTGTAGTGTTAATATCAGCTTGTGTGCTGTTATTTAAAGTGGAAGTATTGTGTGTTGTTTGTGTCGTTTGTTGGTTTCTTTGCTTTTTCTCGATTTGGTAAATTGTTTTGTTTATGAAATTTCTTGGGTATTCGTTTTGTTCTAACACTTCCTTTATCAAACATAACTCTTTCTCAAAAATTTCCTTTGTTGCTGAAACTGCTTTGGCTCTGTCATATAAGGATTTAATGACTCCTATTTTACATTTAAAGAATGATTTGAATAAAAATTCAAATATCTATTAGTATGCGTTGGTTTCCTATAAATGCTTGTAGTGAAATTGTTGTTTGATTTGTCAACCAACACGTCTAAAAATGGAAGTTTATTTCCATTTTCTATTTCAGTAGTAATTTTAATTGTAGATTCTTTGTTATTGATCGTGTCTAAAAAGCAGTATAAGTCGTCTATGCTATATTCCCATATTGCAAAAATATCATCAACGTAGCGCCACCATACTTTAGGTTTTTTTTTGAAGAATTAAAGAGAAAAGTTTCCTCAAAGTATTTCATAAATATATTACTTACGATGGGTGACAAAGAAGAACCCATAGCCATTCCAAAATCATGTCTGTAGAAACTTTCTTCATATTGAAAATATGTTGTTTTTAAACAAAATTCCATAAGCTTTACTATTGTGTTCTTTCTTGAAGTGAATTATCAAGTCCTAATTTATCTTTAATAATTTGTATAGATTTATCTACTGGTACATTGCTGAATAAACTGACAACATCAAAACTTACCAAAATTTCATGGTTATTTATTTGTGTATTTTTCAATTTTGATAAGAGATAAGAGCACCCATCCAACGTCTCAAGAAGACATACAGACAGATCAAGATTGGCAAATCATGTATTCACGGATAATGGTACACACAAAATGGACTGGAATAAAACAAAAATACTACTTAAAGAAGAACAAACCAAAAAAAAACATAATGGAGAAATCGGGACACCCTCTGTAGAGATACCGGTTGCATGGCAACAACTTCTGACGACTGAACATCAAAAAGGGAACTTCAAAGTCAATTAATCAGTCAATTGACATTACCAAAAAAGTCAAGCGACGAATATAGTGCAAAACATTCAAACAAATATTGTTCGACAACGATTCCTGATAAGGAATCGAAACGTCACAAAAAACAGATAAGTACAACACAAAATACACATATTATACTGGAATACTATTTGACAAATCTGTAGACCTACTTTCTCACAGTTAATCCTGCGGGAGAGTTTTTTCTATAAGAGGGCAACTAGTGTTCCGGGCAGTTTCCACACACTGCCCTTAGATACTACACCTTGACATTCAAGTACTTAACTTATCTGTATTTTTCAGAAACCATTGCGAGGAGAGAAAATACCAGATGAAAATTCAAAATAATACACCGTGGTTCATAGTAATTTATTTTTTTTACGCTTCTAGTTCAATAAGTGAAAAGGGATACACCATCGAAGTAAGCTATAATTCAGTTTTCGCCATGCTAGAAATGACAGCGTTCTTGAAACATGGGGTTATATAAAAATTTAAAGTTGTCACAAGATACCAAGAAACAGGAGGTGTCAGAGATTTAACTAGGTGTGACAGGCCTAAAATGAACGAGGGCATAAACTTAAACGCGTTATTAATGTTACGAAAAAACTTCAAGTGAAAGCATCTTAAATTGCTCTACAAAGCTATACAAGGTAGTTATTTATTGCAAAATATTTAAAGAAAATCAAATTCATTCCTCACAAGATGCCCTTTATTCATGAACTGACAGGCGATGGACCTGATCGACAATCATGATTTTTTATTAAATTTTTGAAGAAATGTGACAACAGTAACCAATTTTTAAATCAGGTTGTTTTTCAAGCAGTGCACTTCTTGTTTAAATATTGCTATATTAATAAATATAGTACATCGTTGCTATTGTTGATACTGATCTCGAGAACATCTTCACTGAATGCAATAGGTACATAAACAATATTTTGGTACACATAGTAAACAAGTGATTGACATGACTTTACTTTTATATGGCAGTTTGATAGCTGCACGATATTTACATCTTCTGTAGACATCAATGCTCTTCCACTTAATTCAAGTGACCTCAGATCCCAAGATTGTGCGACATTTTTATTCCTTGATTATCTTTCCATCACGCTGGGATACTGCAACATTATGGTGTACAAATATGAAGGTTTCTGCACACAATCTTTAATGGAATATGTATTGGTGCACATGGGACAATTCATTGACCAACAAGATCTCCAGATTTTACCCCAATTGATTTATTCCTGTGTGGCTATCTAAAGAATTGTGTTTATGTTGTTTATGTTCTCAACCAGACACAATATGTTTTCTTGCATTCAGTGGATTGTAGAGTCTCGAAAATAATATAGGAAGTCATACTTGTTGTTTAGTTTTTACCAGGAAATGACATATTTAGAGGAACTGTGATTCTACTTACTTACTTCTCTTGCTGAAATAGTTTTTTGTTTGTGGTACTTACCTGTAACAAATAATAACTATTAGAGAATAGTAGCAAAAATCTAATAATCACAAAAAACAATTGTTTCGTCTTATAGTTTACAGTTAACTTAAAAAATATAATTACTACTATATATTATGCTAAAAATATATTAAAGGATGTCTGTACATCCTTATTTTGTAATAGAAAATAGTTATAACTGTTTATTATAATTTGTTTCGATATAGAAGATATACGCATTTTTCAAAATTATTTGGAATACCTATATTTGATTAAATTCTCATATATGTTTTTATTTCAATTTTATCCTATGGACAAAAATAGAAGACTGGAACATATTAAACATATGAATAATAATAAAAACTAAAACTAAACTAAAACTAAATGTTAAATATTTCTTTTAATATATTGTAGTTAGTAAAGATGAATTTCCTACATACTTTGATGAAAACTTTACTATTTTGAGTATTTTTTATACCTATAGGCAGCATATTATAAAATTTTGGACCCAACAAGGTTGCAAACTTTAGACTAATATTATTATGATTAATAGGTATTTGAATATTTCTATTTGCTCTACTACGTGTATTGTATATATGTTTAACATAACTACATGTATTGTTTGCTTTATGCATATATGAACAAACAATTAGAATATACAGCGATATAATATCTAAAATGTCTTCAGAGTAAAGTAGATATGTGTGATACATTCTGCTTTTCCTATTAATAATTTTAAAATACAGTTTGGAATTGTTTTCAATTTATGTATTGAATTGTTATACATGCCACCCCATAGATAAAATTTATGTATCAGTTTACGAATTTTATTGGACAAATAATCCACATGAGGGCCCCACTTAAGGTGTCTATCTATAATTATGCCAAGGTATTTTGTATGGGATGTTTCTTGTATAGTATGATCATTTATCCTTATATCAGGAAAGTTAGGTCTATTTGCAGATGTTAAAGAATACACGATATAATTAGTTTTGCTCCAATTTAGTGATAGTCGGAACGACTGCAGCCAGTTTTGTACGCTTAGGAATCCATTTATTGATTTGGTTTTCAATTCATCCCAAGTTTTTGCTTCAAAAACAAGAGCAGTATCATCTGCATACGAAATTGTTAATCCACCCGTATCCAATTGCAGTAAAGAGTTTATATATGTTATAAACACAATAGGACCTAATACGGTGCCTTGTGGTATGCCTATTTTAATTTTTCGTTTCTGACTAAATTTTTTATTTACGTTAACTATCTGATATCTTTCATTCAGATAACTTTTTATCAGTTCCAATACTTTGCCTCTAATACCGTAATGTTCTAGGACACTAAGTAGTTTGGAACAGTGTCAAAGGCTTTAGCTAAGTCAATAAAACTACTCAAACACTTGTTACCATTATTTAGGGTTTTGACAATTTCAGAAACCAGACCAAGCATTGCATCACTAGTGCTACAGTTCTTAATGAAACCATATGGTTTATTAGAGAGGATGGAGTTGGTTATTAAAAATCATATAATCTATCTTTTAAACTTTTTTCAAATAGTTTGGCAAAGTTGCTAATGAGGCTTATAAGTCTGTAGTTTCTAATATCTTCAGGTGATCCAACCAACCCTGTACATTTTTCTATAAATAAACGAAACCGTCACTGGTCTGTCATATATTAAAAAAAAATTGAGTACTATTGAAGAGTTCGACTGTTATCAGGACTTCATTATTTTTATCGAAAACAATGTTTTTTTGTTTCTCTTCAGATACTAGTAGCCATTGAAATAATATTTGATGATAACTTTCAATGAAATGAAATGTTTAACATTTTATTTTTCCTCTTCACCATTTGTCAATTGGTAAACAGGTTTCGAATTGGGATACTCGTCGGAATGCAGACAAGCACCTGAATAAAATGTAAAAAACAAATCACTGCGGCAAAGCCGGAGAATTGAAATTTAAATTCCAGGTTGAAACTTCGTAAATTATTTGTGTTGTTTTTGTGATTTTCAGCTAGACTGTATGCTCCGCGGTGGTGAGTTTTGTCACAAGTTATTATACAGGATGTTTCTAAAATAGGCTTTGTATAGAACTCATTAAAATAACCCAAAAGTCCCTGTTAATTGTGCTCTAAAACGTACCCTTAGGAAGTTATATGCCCTGAAAAGGGCTCAAACAAAACTTTTTATTGTGTTCAAGTCGGTCGATGACAAAACGAACGAAAGTAACAAGGAACCTAATTTTAACATATTAATCGCCCAAACACAAAATATATTATTGTTCACCCAGGTCACTTTTTTTTCAATTTGTTATGATATATGTTTGTAAATCTATATATAAATAGGCAAAGACAAAACGATTAGGTACCATTTTCTCCTCTGTCTCTCAACCGATTTTCTTCATTTTTGTTCTCTTTAGTAGCAATTCACGATCTTTAGTGCAGAATGCTAATATTAATAATTTTTTTTTATTAAATTCACTATTTATGTCCATAATGTCAACGCCAAACAACTGAATGTGCCGCCGCCAGACTTAAAACATTGCGTAATTATAAATAGAGGGACCAATGCTGTTATATACTTAGAGCATGTACTTCTGGAAGAGGCATGCACGCGTTGTTATTGTTTAGTGGTAAAGTAATCGTTGAATTTATAATTATACAGGGCGATTCCAGATATGTTAGAAATCTTTTTTCGTGGGTTGCACATAAGCAGTTGCATGTATAGGGTGTTTAAAATATATAGTAGAGTGCAAATATAACTAATAAAATAATTATATAGGGCAGCCCATTACCGTTGAATTTACAGGGTTCTTGGAATAGAAGCTGCAGTAGAATTACAGTTATACAGGGTGGTGCAAAAAATATTATACCGAGATTGCATATACAGGGTGGCGGAAATGGAAATGCAACATTTCGTAACCCATAAGCAGTTGTATATATAGGGAAGATGAAATATATGGTGAGAGGAATTACAGATATACAGGATGATGATAAAAAATGTTAGAAAAGGAAATGATTTATAGAGTAGCCCACGAAGAGTTCCATATATATGATGATTGAAATATAGGTTGCAGTAGAATTATAGTTCCAGAAGATAGTTAAAAATTTCATAAACAAAAAGAGTAAAGACGGTGCTCATAGGCAGTGGCATATACTGAATGGTTTACCGGATGGTTAAAAATATTAAAAAAATTATACGTGGTCCATGAGCAGTGGCATATACAGGGTGGTGGAAATATATAATGAGATGGAATTATTATAATGAGGATTTTATAAATGTTAGAGAATTGAGTGCAATTCTAGCTATACAGGGAGGTTAGAAAAAATAAATATGTAGGGTAGCCCATTAGCGGTTGAATTGTTGTCAATGCATATATTCTCTAGAAAGGTGTGACCAAGGGTAATATCTCTATCACGAGATTCAAGGAGCAAATAATTGAGAGTATATTGAACGCCGGTATTGGAGAACCAGCTAAAAATAGAACCTGTTTTAAAGGAAGTGCCATCTAAAATCTACTAAAACATATACATAAAATTGTATTAAAATAGGTCTAGCCATTTAGGAGTTTTTGAAGGGTCCAATTGCTGCGCCACCTACTTGGTGGTGGCGCAGCAATTGTGAAAATTGTCAACTAGGAATGAACTGATTATCTTCAAAAAGGTGAATAAATCTTTATAAATCATAAGTAAGAACCATCTCGATATCGTCAGCTTTCAAACGCAAAATACAGCATATAAATAGCTGCATTTGTTTAGGAGTTACGATGTTACAAAGAGACATACAGATTCACAGATACACACCATAAAGTTATAACACCCGCTTTTTGTATCTCGGATAAAAATCAAGCACATCAATCAAATGCTGGTTGTACAACTCGAACTTGATTAAAGTATTGCTATATAGTCCGTGGGTTCAATTTAAAATTATAAAACTAATATTCACTTTCACTTTTCTAGAAATTTTTATTTACATCGAATATACAACAGCTGATTCAAATATCACAATAAAAATTTTACATATAAGCTCTTCATACAAGCAACTGCCCCCGCGATCGTGGTCTGCTTCCTTTATAAACCAGCATAGAAAATTCTCGTAAAAATCATCATCGCTCCTACAGGTGCCGAGTCTTTTCGAGAACCATTTTTTATCTCAAAGCGTTTGTTGTCGTACTGAAATGAAACAGGGCCGGCTTTGGGTAAATTTCGCAACACTGCCCCCTCTTTAATTCTGATCGTCCCGATGAGAAACATCCCCTCCAAGGTAGGGAGCGAGTCGATCTAAATGAAACACCTTCAATTTAGCCTTGGGGTTCGACGGATCCGGTAGATGACGTCATTAAGCCTCTTGACCACCTCGTATGTACCATCCCAGGCGAGTGTAAGCTTTGGGGATTTACCCTTGCTCCGTTGGGGGTGGTACAGCCAGACTTTGTCCCTCTCCTGGAACCCGACTGAATTGGCCTTAAGGTCGTATCGCGTCTTCATCCGGTCACTGGTGGCCAACATCTGCGTTCGAGCTAATTCGTGTATTGCCAGCATGTTATGTCGGAGCTGGTCGGCATAATCGACGATGTCTTGGGAGGATCTTCGTGGGAGCCAAATGCCAAATCGCAGGGTAATCGCATCTCCTTTCCGAATAAGACCCTGGTTGGGGTCAGGCCTGTACTATTATGTACGGCAGAGCGATATGCCAACAGGAATAGGGGAATATGCTCATCCCAATCACGCTGGTTATTGCTGACGACCTTGGATACGTGTTTTTCCAAGGTCCTGTTGAATCTTTCCACCATTCCGTCTGACTGGGGGTATAATGGTGTTGTTCTCGTTTTCCTGATTCCCAACATCGTGCAGACCTTCTGGAATACATTCGATTCGAAGTTACACCCCTGGTCTGAATGTAATTCCATCGGTACGCCAAACCTGCTGAATAGTTGTTCTACTAGCACCGTCGCTACCGTGGTTGCCTCTTGGTTGGGTATCGCATATGCCTCAGGCCATTTGCTGAAGTAATCCATTGCGAACAGAATGTATTTGTTTCCCCTCTCAGACTCGGGAAACGGACCGGCGATGGCAATTCTTTCAAATGGGACGCCCACATTGTACTACTGCATTCTGCCCTTCGGGCCCTTACTGACTGCACAGATGGCACATTTACGGCACCAAGCTCTGATGTCTTCGAAGTAATTCACCCAGTAGTACCGCTGGCGAACTTTGTCAACAGTTTTATTCATGCCCAGGTGGCCTCCGGTAATCCCACTTCTGACACCATATTGCTATATAGTCCGTGGGTTCAATTTAAAATTATGAAACTAATATTCACTTTTCTAGAAACTTTTATTTACATCGAATATACAACAGCTGATTCAAATATCATAATAACAATTTTACATATAAGCTCTTCGTACAACCAACTGCCCCCGCGATCGTGTCCTGCTTCCTTTATAAACCAGAAAATTTTCGTAGAAATCATCATCACTCCAACAGGTGCCGAGTCTTTTCGAGAACCATTTTTCATCTCAAAGCGTTTGTTGGTGTACTGAAATGAAACAGGGTTGGCTTTGGGTAAATTTCGCAACAGTATTTTACTATCTTTTCGCGATTTTATAATACACTGAACTCAAGAAAATATATTGTTTCTAACTGGAAGCTTCATCATTTGCGCTTCCCTTTATTAATTGAAATTTGGAATAATTATTTATGCATATAATTGACATACACTTTGCGTTTTGTACCTCAAATGAAAACCTTTATTTTCCACATTTAAGCCCGTTTTGACAACTAAGTTGTCAGGTTGAAATAACCCAGAACTTAGAACTCATTATCCTTCCTAGTATTGTAACGATCATTCCCTAACGATTCAGCGTTTCTGGGAAGAAATAAAAGCAGAGTGAGCCATTCCATCGAAGGAAACTCTCCCGGTTTTATTTCGACTAGATGATTTATAAAAGTCCCAAGTGATATTTATTCCAGAAAATTTCGAAGAAAGGTAATGTCGTATTCCGTCGACGAAATTCGCTAGGAAAATGGACAATACGTGACATGCAGATTGCAGTGTGCGTTGTAAAATTTATTTTACTGTACTTTTATATGATTGTCCCCGTTCGCATTTTATTATTAATATACTTTCTACTATTTGTCGTTGAACTGGAAGTATTATTTTAGCCAGATCGCAGTTTTATGTCTTCGGATCATAAAAACTTTGGAAATTTTGTTGAGAAACCTATGGGTAATTAAGGGTGTTTTTATGGGATTATGTTGTTATTTAAGCAACATAATTTCCAATAACAGTATGACGAATGACAGTTAATTGGTGGTCAATATGTTTTAACAAGCACCTCTTATTGTCTTCTAAACGTTGTTTGGGGCATATTCTTGATTACTTCTATGTTTTTTTTTGGGCAATAACACCACAATCGAAATAAAACGACATATATTGTTTGTGTCAGATAATTTTTTTGGGGTGGTGTGTATCCGAGATGTCAATCTGTTGAGGCTCAGCTGACGAAGGTTCTCCACTATTGACAATATATTGTCCTGTGTTCAACGTATTGTAAAATTTCGAAAAGAAAATATTATAGTTAGCCTTGCTACTTTTGTGAGAGTAGCATCTACATATGGCTTATCCCTTCCAGGATAAACCCTTCTCCATTGCATTGTTCTCTAAAGCCATACTTTACATAGTACTAGAACCTGATGATGTGTATATACATCACTATAAAAGAAAATAAATAACAGCAGCACAATAAACAACTCAGTGTAAATACTATATTGCATAATAAAACCAAAGGTTTAAATACTAAATATTTAACAAAGTAACTCAAAACTAAACACTTTCACTTTATAAATCAAGTGAGCAGTCAGTTTCTTTGTCTTGAAATGGCTCTTCCTCAGTAAGGTATAAATTATCCTTATCCATAGAATTTAAACTACTCTTATATCATGACTGTTCAAAACACAATAACTGAAATCTCCTTGTTAATAATTTTGGTCACGTGTTGACCTTTGACCCACGCCATTTCAAATAAAAATGACGCTATCAAAAAATCCAGACATTCTAATAAACTATATACTACTAGTGTCCAATATAAAATGAGAGTACGTTCTTTCTTATCTTGCATCTCTCTTCAATTTACTGGATTTGCTAGCTTCTAGTATTAATTAAAGTTTCCGATATTCCCAGTAGTCGGAAATTTTCCAGAGTGCCAAAATATTAGTCGTTCGGTTATGGTCATGCTGAAAACCAAAGTTGACGAAATTTTGCGACACTCATCTATGGCGAAATACATGTTTCTGAAACTGTCACATTTATAAGGCAGTAATCCAATGGATGCAATTCGTCTATGACGGATATATACGTCAGCTGGCTGGTAGGCACATTCACTAATGACGTATATACCCGTCAGCCGTACTGAATAAGTTATAGTTCGATATTACATAAGATAATTGACAAATATGACAAATAATGCAATATGTAGCGTAGCAAGAATTTTTGTCCTTGCGGAATACCAGTTTTATTTAACTCACACTCACTAACTTTGTGTTTTGACCTGTTCTTATCTGTTGTTAAAATAGCTTATTATCATTAATAAAGTATAGGCGAAACTAGATCCAATTTGAGACAGTCCATACGGGGGTGCCACAAGCTTCAATATTGGGCCCTGTTCTATTTCTTATATTTATTAATGATGTTTCATTATCATGTCCCACATCTGATCTCAAAATTCTCTATGCTGATGACACAAATTTTGGGATATTTGGGAAAAGTGACTCTGAAATTGGCAGAAATGCTAATGTAGCCACTCGGGTATTTCATGACTGTTGTAGTTCAAATGGTTTAACGGTAAATGTTAAAAAATCACAAATAATGTCATTCCTACCTAAAAACAATATAAATAATTTAAGTTATCTTGTCAGGTTAAATAATGAATCTATTGGGCAAACAAATTCGTGTATGTTCTTAGGAATAATTGTTGATAATAAACTTACTTGGGAAAACACATTGATTATATAACAAATAAATTAAGTAAGACCTCTTTCCTAATGCACCAATGAAATTTACCGTAACTGTCAACGTTCTTAAATTAGCATATTTCGGTCTAGCGGAGTCGATTTTGTCATATGGCCTTATATTTTGGGGCTGTTCAGCTCATATTGACAAAGTCTTCTCTACACAAAAAAAAACATCTTACTTTGTATAGCTGGTGTTCCCCCATTAACTAGTTGCAAGCAATTTTTCATTGAGTTTAATATTCTGACGGTCCATTCATTATATATTTACCTATTTATAATGAATATTAAAAAGCAAGTATCACTTACAAGAAATGATCAAATACACGATTATTCAACTCGTAGCAGCAATGAATTACATCAGCCATTCTCTAGGCTATCCGTTGGGCAAAATTCTCATATCTATATGGGGACTATAAGTTTTAATAAATATACGCGAGTTAGAGGGAATGAGAAAAGCACTATATTTTTTTTGGAAAGGAGCTCTATACATACCTGTCCAGAAAAGCATACTACTCGTATGATGAATTTTTGAATGATGCTGAGTGACGCGGGTGGTGATTGTTTTGACAAGGCAAATAAATCATTTGTATTTGTAAGATTTTTTTTTTGTAAATGCAGTGATTTTAAATGTTGAATAAAAGAATATTTATTTATTTATTTTATTTATAATTTGTTATATCCCCGTAAGCCAGGATATAAGGTCAATTTTCAGCCACCAGCTGTTCTCAGTTTATCTTAGTGATGCCAGCTGAAGGATTTCCCTCGTACCAATCATGAGTTGATCTATTAAATTAAAATACTAAAATTTTATGAGAGGCATCGACAAGTGATAATCGCTTTTGAACCTTAACATCCAGAAACGAAGGGCATTGAGACGTGAAAGTATGATAAGTAGAGGGAAAAAAGAGAAGTTGATCGGGAAAACGGCGGTGATATTCCTAATGCACGATCTGATTGCTTCAATTTAAAATAAACAGATGTTCCATTGGAACGTGACTTCAACACGGCCAGACGAAAGTTATGGGGCGGTGTATTGATTCATTTCGAATCGGTAAGCAAGATTGATGTTGAGTTTCATGTTAAAAATAAACAAACCGATGGAGTTTTCGAATAATATTTGACATGTCAATGTTCGGCAACTTCGTTTGATATAAATGGTACGTTTAGATATTAACAGCTGTGTAACAATATTTGTATGAGGGTTTATAACGAAGATAATTTGCAATGAACTAGTGGGCACTCAGAATATCAAATGAATAAAACAACAGATGTAGACACAATGATCAAACTTGCAAGGTTGACATTCCAAGGAAACTCGATAGTCTGTAATGCGGTTGAGAAACCTAGATTCTGATTGAGGTGCGTCACTGTGTATCAAAATTTTACTAGTAAATGTCTGAGTTTCCTTCCAAAGTCACTTCAGTGTAGTTAGGTCTACCTTTGTTATTTTTCTCACTCAGTAAAATTGTTTACTCATTAGCGGAAGAATTGAAATTATTGATGAGAGTAACAATTGTGCTAGAGAAACTGCTCGTAATTTCAATGAGACTCATCTAAATACATTACTGAACTATGGAACAAATTCAACGAAACGGGATCCGTGGTTAACACGAAACGAGACCCAAGAAGAATCAATGACGTTGAAGTAGCAGTATTAGGACTTGTTACATTAACATCATGTGTTCTACGAAGTAGTGTTCACAGTGAGTAATTAGTTCCATTTCTACAAAATCAAAGCGGTCCAAGAATCAAATGAAGATGACTTTGATAGAAGAATAGAATTCTGTGAAACATGGTCCGGTCACATAAACAACAATCCCTATTTTTAACCGACTTCCAAAAAGCAAGAGGTTGTTAAATCGTTGTTACGGTGAACAGAAAAAAGATTGATATCACAACAATGATGGGAAATTCAGAAAATTGGGCCTGGTCCCAGTTGATGTTGTGGTGTTAGGTCCACGCGTGGTTAGCTAGCCTAGACTTCGTCAGTTCCGCCCTTTGAGTAGCTGTGCGGTGTTCCTTAACCCTGGTGTCCAGCGGTCACTTTGTCTCTCCAATGTAAAGATTGCCACATTCGCAAGGTATACTGTATATACAGTTTCTGGAGTATTACAGATCTTTTTGGCTCTATGGATTAGAGTTTTGATGATGCCAGTTTTCGTTGTTGATGGGAGGTTAGAATTGTAATGTAGATACTGTCCTCTGCGGGTAGCATTCCTGTAGACTGTTGTCTACCGATGTTCAGGCCTATGTTCCAGAACATCTGTTAATAAGTTTCGACGTTGAAAACCTTTTCACGAACGTACCACTAGACGAATCTCTCAACATAGTGAGGAAAAACTTACTGAAGACGAAACCTTGATGGAGAGGACGGAGCTATCAATAGACTCAATCATGGACTTACTTGAATGTTGCCTCAAGAACTGCTACTTTCAAGAGAAGGACAGGTTCTTCATGCAAGAAGATGGATTGCCTATGGGCTCCCCGTTATAGCCAACCGTCGCTAACATTTACATGGAGTGTTTCGAAGAACATGCACTGAAGAGATATGAGAAACAGCCCAAGCCATGGTTGAGATGTGTCACCTAGGCAGGAAGAGGAAACCAAGATAGCAACACTATTATTACCGTATACTAAAGGATTGTCGGAGAAATCAGAATGATCTTCAAAAGCAGCAACACTCCAGCAATACAAAATAACTGTATATACAGTATACCTTGTGAATGTGGCAATAGTTACATTGGAGAGACAAAGCGACCGCTGGACACCAGGGTTAAGGAACACCGCACAGCTACTCAAGGGCGGAGCTGACGAAGTCTGGGCTAGCTAACCACGCGTGGACCGAACACCACAACATCAACTGGGACCAAGCCAGGGTAATTCACAAGGAGGAGCATTAATATAAAAGAAAATTTATAGAGACAACATATATAATCTCGAATGAGAATAAAATTAGCGAGCCCAGCGTCCAAATTAAAAACATTTGGAAACCCCTTCTTCGGCCACTGTCGCTATGCATCATCGACAACCAACCGACACATACGACCACGCTGATTGGACCCAATGAGACACAATGACCATGAGCGGCGACGCATGACCGATTAAAGGTATAAAAATCAGGGATAAACTGAATTTGCCATCATTCACCTGATGACGATAGCAGATACAAAGCTATTGAAACGTTGTGAGATCAACGTTTCAAGACGATGGAAGTCCATGGACCATAGACATGGTCTACCAGATTCAGACTAATGATTTGAGATGTTTTATGGTTTCTGTCACCTCATTCTTTAGTTTGTTCGGTACGATTTCCCCTTGTTCGTTGCGTTCCAAGTATAAACATCAGTAACCTTTTTTTTACCTTAAACCGCCTCAAATTTAATTTCATTCCAATCAGCATCCTACGGATTACGAACGTCACGTCAAGGTAATGACACGAAGTCAAGGCAGATTTTTTTTCATTAACTTTTCCAAATCTTTCTTTCTTACATTGTTACGTAAAACGGTTTCATTTATTATAACTACTTCATGACAACGTTCTTACATAATATTTTATGAAGGTTTACCCTGCGAAATTCATTTTAATATAAGTCCGGGGACAACACCGATGCTCCGAAGATTATGCAAAGTTGTTGAATATTTCTTTGGGAATTGCCAGTAGGGTATCTCTAATGAAGTAAGGCACATACACTTTTTCTGGAAAAATTCCACGGGAAAACTTCGAGCAGCTGAATCGGTTTATGTTTGCGAGAATTTTTAATTTCCATGCAAATTTCGATTGTGTGCACAAGTTTCAGATACTCTATTAACGATATGTTTTATATCTTTTTGAATCAACTACACTTCGTTCATTCTAAAGGAGATTTAATTAGTTCTTTGTTGTAAACGGCGATTTTGTTTGTTTACTTTGAAGTTTGTGAACGCTCTCTCGATGGGTTTAACGTTTAGTGTACTCGTATTTTATCAAATCGTTTGTAATTACAATTTTGATAAAACATTAATTTGTGAAACTAAGAACGCAAATAGTTAGATCCTTTGCATCGATAGTCTTCATTAAAGAGGCAATTGTAATAACTTACAAAGCGTTGCAGTTTGGAGTCATGCAAAGGAAAATTTAAAAGCTAACTAGTTCTTTTTAAAGCAACATCATCTTTGGATGGTAGGCAATTATACAGTGATGGGCAAATGTGTGGAACCAACTAAATATTTCTGGAATTATTAGAGATATCAAAATATGAAATTTGGAAGGTGGATACTGCAGTAGATTGCCTATTTGTTTCCAATTTTTTTTACAGTTTTGAACATCCTGTTTTACCGAAGGTAATGTCGATTTTAAAATTTGCAACGTAACACCCTGTATAGTATTTTAGTTTCTGATGAAACATTTTATTGTGAATACAAAAATGTCGGGTTTGATATTGTTTACTTCAATACCTACCGAGACATTAACAGAAAAGTAACTAATGAAAGGAAAATTCGATGGTAGCTAAACTCGGTTCAGATTTCATTTACGCCCGATATAAACAAACCGCTCGGTAAGGATTTGTATTTCTATTGGCCAATCGGTGGCATTAAACCGTCACTGCTAACAGCACTGCTTGTTCCATAATAGAATACAAGTGCGTTTATTTAAATCAGGCGCAAATTAAATCTAAATCAAGTTAGTAGTCCATGAAATTCATTGCAGAAGTGACATTAGTTGTCACAATAAGTTATTAGTTTTTTTTACTTGAACGTAAAAAGATTGTAATTGTTTTAATTTGAATCGTAAGGCCGAATTAAGTTGAAAGAGAAAGAATAGAAAATTAATGAATGATGATTGGGTATGGGAAGATGAAAAGGACGCATCAAGAAGTTTGTTACCTTTTTAACATTGTTCATCCGAATACACAAATCTCCCGTTCAGTAGTAACGAAAGCTTTGCGAAGGTACGACACAAGTGGAACAGTTAGCAATTTACCAAAAAGTGAACGGTTAAAAAGTGCAAGTAATAAAGGTGTAGCTCAAAATGTTGCTATATCCTCAGACGTTTGCAATTTTGTGAAACGATGATGGGTATTTGTACCGTGATAATAATTTTATAAGAAATGTGGTGTTTTCAGACGAGGCTACATTTTGTTTAAATGGTACGGTTAATCGACATAACTGCCGCTACTGGTCGCAAAGTCATCCTAATTGGGTACAAGAGGCTCATATACAACATCCCCAAAAATTGAACGTTTGGGCCGGCATTCATAAAAACAGAATCGTGGGACCCTTCTTCCTACAAGAAACTTTGAACGGAGATAGGTATTTACAGCTCTTGGAGACACAAGTTATTTCGGCATTGGAGGTAAATGGACAATTACCAAATAATATCTGGTTCAGCAGGATGGAGCACCACCCCATTACGCTCGCATTGTTCGAGATCATTTAGATAGGACATTTCATCACAGATGGATTGGAAGGAGGGGTATTATGAATTGCCTGCACGAAGTCCCGACCTTAATCCACTAGACTATTTTCTCTGGGGTTAGTTAATGTCTAAGGTTTATGTTGATCGACCAAATAATTTGCAAGAATTAGCTGCAAGAATAACTCAAGACATCTAGAGAATTACACCAGAAGTAGTAACTAATATAACTAGAGGATTTAAAAACCGACTTGCTTATTGTCAAGAAGTAAACGGTGCTCAGTTTGAACATCTAATACATTAAGTTTAGTTAAGTTTCAATGTTTTGAAAATCACTTAGATTTAGTTAATAATTATGATTATTTATTTCTTTAATGGATATTTGATTTTTTCTTTCCTTAATTACTTTTCTGTTAATATCTCGGTAGGTATTGAAGTAAACAATATCAAACCCGATATTTTTGTATTCGCAATAAAATGTTTCATTAGAAATTAAAATACTATACAGGGTGTTTCATTGCAAATTTTAAAATCAACATTACTTCCGGTAAATCAGGAAGTTCAAAATTTAAAAAAAAATTGGAAACAAATAGGCAATATACTGCAGTATCTACCTTCCAAATTTCATTTTGATATCAAGTAATTCAATCAAATTGAAACCAATACTCTAAACAAATTGCGGGAACGCACCACCCATACAGTCGACTGCTGTTTACTTTCGGGCTCATACGCGATTCATCACCTGTCACTATGTCATAAACGTGTTTTGAAGCACCACGATAGTATTTTTTTGAGCTTGTCTTTCGACCAATCGACATGAGCCTTTTTTGAACGATTGAAAAATTGTGTAGGATCCAACGCGAACAATTTTTTTTCACATTCAAATGTTTATGCAATATTGAATGTATGCTGGTCCCACTAATGTGTAAGGTTAACTCAATCTCACGATAGGTCACATGACGATCTTGCAATATCAGTTCGCGCACAGCATCAATGGTTTCCGGAACAACAACTGTTTTTGGACGACTTTCACGAAATTCGTCTTGGAGTGAACTACGACCTCGATTGAATTCACCATACCTTCGATAAACAGTGGTCCTTGATGGAGTTTCAGCGCCAAAAATTAAATTAAGTTCATCTGTGCACTCTTTCTGACTTTTAATCCACGTCGAAAGTTGTATAGAATAATCGCACGAAAATGTTCACGATTTAATTCCATTTTTTGGCCGAAATGAATCTTTTAAGTTACTGTAAACAACACATAGCGCTCGTATGTCAAAACGTTCTGAGTACGTATAACCTCAAAAATGTCAAACTTTACGATAGAGCTGTCAGTTGTCAGATTGCAACACTAGGGTTGTCCAATCCCGAAATATAAAAGGCAGCCCTCGTACTCCCTCATTTACTTTTTTTTCTGATTTTCTAGAATAGACAACTATATGGGACCTGTCTGTAATGTTCCTTAATATAACGTAGTTTAAATCATCAAAATTGCCCAAGTCGGTTTTGAATAATCGCTCGTCATACATAAAAAAAGTTGTAGACGAATTGATAACCTCTTACTATTTTGAAAGTCGGTTAGAAAACAAAATTTCTATGAAATTTTACTATTCCCACAATTATTACATTAATCTACTAACAATATAATTAAATCAAGCTTTATTTGAGGTCATAAATAACCTCTCTGTGTGTACTGTATGAATTATAACTTGCTTTTACGAGGTCATAATAGCTGAGGCCTGGACGAACGATTCCAATGACGATAGCCAACGGTTATTTATGAATTGTTATAACAATTCCACTAAATAAATACTGTAAGCTCGCTTTTCTGTTTTTGAAAATAATTTTATGAGCTGCCTTGAGTATTATTCTAAAAAATATATAAACCAATATATTATTGTGTGTATAGTGAAAATTGTTTTATTGTAACTAAAATTCAGGTGCTAGTTTTTGCTATAATTTATTTTATGGCATTTTTTTCACAGGTTGGAAATTCTAACATTGTGAATACCCCACATAGTGAGATCATTGTTTCTCAATTGAATGACGTGAACGCTTGGAATCCCAAAATCGGGCGCTGTTCCGTGCCATGCTGTTACCTATCTTAGTTTAGAATTATAAAATGATGGGCAAATGTGTGGAACCAAGCAAATATCTCTGGAATTACTAGAGATATCAAAATGAAATTTGGAAGGTGGATACTGCAGTAAATTGCCTATTTGTTTCCAGTTTTTTTTACAATTTTGAACTTCCTGTTTTACCGGAAGTAATATCGATTTTAAAATTTGCAATGAAACACCCTGTACAGTATTTTAGTTTCTGATGAAACAGTTTATTGCGAATACAAAAATATCGAGTTGTTTACTTCAATACCTACCGAGATATTAACAGAAAAGTAATTAAGGAAAGGAAAAATCTAATATCCATTAAAGAAATACATAATCATAATTATTAACTAAATCTAAGTGATTTTCAAAACATTGAAACTTAACAAAACAAAACAAAACAAAACTTAATGTATTAGATGTTCAAATTGAGCACCGTTTAGTTCTTGACAATACGCAAGTCGGTTTTTAAATTCTCTAGTAACATTAGCTATTGCTTCTAGTGTAATTCTCTGGATGTTTTGAGTTATTCTTGCAGCTAGTTCTTGCAAATTATTTGGTCTATCAACATAAACCTTAGACTTTAAGTAACCCCACAGAAAATAGTCTAGTGGATTAAGGTCGGGACTTCGTGCTGGCCATTCATAAGTACACCTTCTTCCAATCCATCTGTGATGAAATGTCCTATCTAAATTATCTCGAACAATGCTAGCGTAATGGGGTGGTGCCCCATCCTACTGAAACCAGATATTATTTGGTAATTGTCCATTTACCTCCAATGCCGAAATAACTTGTGCCTCCAAGAGCTGTAAATATCTATCTCCGTTTGAAGTTTCTTGTAGGAAGTAGGTCCCACGATTCTGTTTTAATAAATGCCGGCCCAAACGTTCAATTTTTGGGGATGTTGTGTATGAGCCTCTTGTACCCAATTAGGATTACTTTGCGACCAGTAGCGGCAGTTATGTCGATTAAACGTACCATTTAAACAAAATGTAGCCTTGCCTGAAAACACCACATTTCTTATAAAATTATTATCACGGTTACAAATATTCATCATCGTTTCACAAAATTGCAAACATCTGTCGAAATCGTCTTCGGAGAGTTCTTGAACCAGGCGAATTTTGTATGGATGATATTTTTCTCGCCTTAATATCTTTCGTACAGAACGACGGATAATTCCATGCATATTGGCTAAGTCGGTAGTGGATTAGTGAGGATTTTCTTCCAAAGATATAGCAAATTTTGAGCTACACCTTCATTACTTGCACTTTTTAACCGTCCACTTTTTGGTAAATTGCTAACTGTGCCACTTGTGTCGTACCTTAGCAAAGTTTTCGTCACTATTGAACGGGATATTTGTGCATTCGGATGAACAATGTTAAAAAGGTCACAAACTTCTTGATGCGTCCTTTTCCTTTCCCCAAACCCAATCATCATTAATATTTCTATTCCTTCTCTTTCACTTAATAGGCAATATACTGCAGTATCCACCTTTCAAATTTCATTTTGATATCTCTAATAATTCCAGAGATATTTACTTGGTTCCACACATTTGCCCATCACTGTATAGAAGGCTACTGAACCTGTCAAAGAAATATTCAAACGCTCGTGGACTGCCTCTGCGAAGATTATTTAACAAAAATTCTCATTTAACAAGCCATTATGCCCAACCTAGCATGTAGTAATTTCAAAATAATACAAATCGCGTTGCATAAAAACTCAATTTTTATATGAATAATTAAATTTTCTGCTGCTCGAAACAAAAATGACAATGATAAATAGTTAATTTTTTCAATAAATTTGCGCATAATAAAATAAACTGCGGAGAAATACTACAATTTAAAATTTATGATTGCAATAACATAAATCATTCTTTATTAATAAAATCGAAATAGTTTGCTGACAGTTTTCATCAAATAATACCAAATGAACATTATTGGAAAAACGGATATTCAAAATTTAGCCGATATTGTTTCCAAAATGTGTATGCAGTATTGTGTAAATAGGATTCTATATTACTACATTTTCTATTAAGTTAACATGGATTTTGTTTCACCAATCATTTGCTGTAGCTTATGTCTTAAGCTACATTAGCCAGATGGGTATTTTAAAAATGAAAATAAGTGTCTAAGTAAATTTCCAAATACTATAAAGCATTTGATGACATTCTTTCGATTGGGTTATTATCTATTGTAACTTTAATTCTGTCGTAAGTTGGTAAGTATTTCTTATACGAAGTAAAAGGAACTATAAATGATTTGCCAACATTCATTGTTATTTTTTTGTAACTGAACCATTCTGTAATTACTTTTAAGTCTTTTCTGCCTTCTATTTAGCTTCATTCCACGTTGTAGCGCTATTTGTAGATTATTACAGTATCATCAGCAAAACTCTGTATCTCTCCTTCCAATGGTAAATAGAATACAGGGTATTTAATCTTAAACGGGCCACCTTGAATATCTTGGTTATTTTCAAAACTATTGCAATAAGAAAAACAGGTCGATTTTTGTTTGTAGAGGGAAATTTATTGAGGTGAATTAGGGCTTGCGCGCTTTCAATATAAACAGGCCAATTCCATGACCTTGAGATTGAGATAGGGAAAATAGGTGTTGTCATATATCATTTGAAAGCCCTTTTTACAGACTGTACCGTCGTAATAAAAATTTGTATTGCAATTTCTGTACATGTAATAATAAAAGAGTATTAAAAAAACGAATTTACATTACAATACAATGCCTCTAAAGCAAATGTTTAAAGTGTCTTCCATTGACTTCCGTCTCTGACATGGTTCAGCATAGTCGGTGTTATCAGTCGACACTCCGCTATAATTCGTTGACGTAGTTCGTCCGAATTCTCAGGCTGAGTCATAAAAATTTTGGATTTAATATGCCCCCACAAAAAAAATCCAAAGGGTTCAGATCAGGTGATCGGGCAGGCCATTCTATAGGACTTCTTCTTCCAATCCAGCGACCAGGATATTCCAAAATAGGTATTGACGAACTGGTGCGGCGTAGTGAGGAGGAGCTCCATCTTGTTGGAAATGTAATTGCTCTTCATGTAGTAGAGGATCATTTTCTAATTTTTTTGTTATCTATGTATTAATTTCATTTTCCAATATATTTAGTTTTACCGTATGTTGACTATGAGCTTCTCGAAATAAATGAGGATTTGTATCACTCCGAAAGTTATAGTTATGTCGGTAACCCCATGAATTGAAACAGTATACTCACTCGAAAAGTAAACATTTCGCAAAACTCTTGCCTTCGATCCCAATCAACCTCATACAATTCATGAAGTAATTTAATTTTGTACGGATGGAATTTGTACTTAGACAAATTTCTAAAAACGTTAGTTTTGCTAATACCGGAAGCTGCAGAGATTTGCTGGACAGAGTGCGTGTTTGGTATAAGTTGGACATGGCCCAATGTAGCCACAGCTACCCCTTCATCATTTACAAATCCAATGGGACCTCTTTTTTCATTCATTACTGAGCCCGTCTCAACAAATTTAAAATCAACTCCAATACGAACGTTACGTTCGGGATGGTTTTGGTTAAAAACCCTTGCAGCAGATCGAGCACAATTCTGATTTCGGTAATAAAGACTTACCAGCTCAACACGTTCTGGCTAGGTGTATGTGTATACCGTAATTATCTTTTAAATTTTCAACAAATCAGTAAAGTAATAACTTGACAGATAAATGTACAATGCTTCAAATGATCGAATAAAGGTCAGAACAGATAAACAAACTTGCTGTAAATAGCAGCAAAAAATGTAAAATAAATGAATGTTTACATTTAATGTTTTTCTTGTATTGTGTGTTATTACAGGGTGCGACTGTGAAGCAGGATGATACATGACAACACCTATTTTCCCTATCTCAAATCTCAAGGTCATTGAATTGGCTCGTTTATGTTGAATGCGCGCAAGCGCTAATTCACCTCAAAAAATTTCCCTCTCGAAACAATAATCGACCTGGTCTTTCTTATTGCTAAAGTTTTGAAGATATTCAAGAGGGCTCTTTTCAGATGGAATACCCTCTATATCGTTTACATAAATATTGAATAAGGTAGGTCCGATTACTGTTCCTTGTGGCACTCCATATTCAATAGTTTCTTATCACTTTGTATGTCGCAAATCTTAACCCGTTGGGGTCGATTGGACAAGTAGCTTTTTATTAGAGTGTGTGATCCATCTAACCTCTTTCTTGTGAAGTATTTCCAGCAAATGATCATGGACCGCGGTATCAAAAGTTTTCGCTAGATCTACAAAGACAGCTAAGGTCAGTTTTTTTGTGTCAATATTCTTATAAATTTTTGACGTAAGGTTTACTATTGCATCATTTTTTGAGACATGTTTACGAAATCTAAATTGGATTTTAGAGAAATTTTAATATTCTGTTGTTAAATACATGCATACTCTTATTAACCGACTTCCAAAAAGGAGGACGTTATAAATTCGTCGCGTATTTTTTTTTGTATCGATATTATTTTATTTCTTCGCCTGTGGTCTGTGGTGAACCGTTTTGAATGAATAAGGTCTTGTTTAATAGAGTATATATCCGGATGGTGAAATTTCAAATTTCAAATGGGAAAAAGAATTCTATTGGTCGATTTTTCGAAAACTCCTTATGGATCTGTATAGTTTTCTAACGTTTAATCTAAAGAAGATTCCTAGGTGATCTCATATATTTTTTTGCGACGACTTGAAGTTTTGCAAAATCGCCGCCGAAAATTCCAAAATTCTTATCAAAAATTTCATCGAAATGACATCGACATTTCCTCATAAATATTTTAACTCCAACCAGGCCAACGTAATAGTGCGGGAATGGTAGGCACTGGACGTTTTAATTACGAATTAAAAATTTTCTATGTACATCTCAAGCATATAGGTAGTAAAGCTTAGTAGTTTCGGCTCCTTAAATCAATGAGTACCAAGTTCGTTTTGTTTGTATACCAGGCAAATACCTATTTAAATGAAAATTTGTCCAGTTTGCGAAGACGGTGCTTTTGGTTGTCACATTCTCCCGCCTAATAGAAAATTCAGTGACAACACATAATTTCTGTTTGGTGCCTTTATACTCAGGGTGTTTAGTAATAGCAAACAAAATTACAAAGTAAAGTGAGAGAAGGAGTTGCATTTATATGATGGTTGAAATATAGGGCGGAGTAGAAATATAGTGGTCTTTATTCAGCCGTATATATAGGATGGTTGAAATGTAGGGTGGAGTGGATGTTTGGTGGTATAAAAATGTTGAAAAAAATGTGTAATTAAAATTATAGGGTGATTAAAAAACTGTTACATGATGTGGACGTAAACAAATCATATAAGGATGGTTAAAATATATGCTGGAGTTGAATTATATTTATACAGTGTGATTAATAAATTGTTTATTTTATAGCCCATAAGAAGTTGCATAAAGTGTGGAGAGGAATTAATGTTACATAAGGCGATAATATAAAATGTTAAAAATGAAATAATTTATGAGGTAGCCCACAAGGAGTTATATACGACAACATCCATGTTACCTGGTCCTGTCTATTAAGGTTATACATGCAAAATGAAAAATAAAGAATGAAAACAACCTGAGTTCAAAAAAAACTAACAAGTTGAAAATAAAACATGTAAATAAATATATAACCGACTTCCTCCTATAACTAAAAAGCTGAAAATAATTTAACAAAATACAACTCTAGCAAATAAATAACATATTCAATGTTGTTAGTTACCTACCCAGGAAGTAAAAAATGTAAACATTAAAAGGTGCTCATTCTGTACAAATTAATTACCTACCAATCCAGTATATTTTTGAAGTCGGTGCCAAGCAACAATCAAGTTTGATGAAGTAGTAGATAAGTACGCAATGCAGGATTTTACTTTTGCTTGGCACCGACTTCAAAAATATACTAGATTGGCAGGTAATTAATTTGTACAGAATGAGCACCTTTTAATGTTTACATTTTTTACTTTTAGAACAACAGGGGCTGTACGAGATTCCATGTGCAGACTGTCGTAAAACCTATGTGGGGCAAACTAAAAGAAGAATTCAAGCTAGACGTGATGAACGCGAATGCTATAAAAAAGCAGGAAAAAACACATCCATTGCGGAACACGCCACCACTACGTCACACCGAATAGACTTTGAGAATACCAGAGTACTGGCAAATATAGAACACCCGAAATCAAGACTCGTAAGAGAGGCAATTGAAATACCGAAGAGGCGTCACAGTCTAAACGCAGGCAATGAAATCCAGAACTTATCGAATTGTTGGAAAATTCTATTAAACACGGTACCGGCCCGGACCCGTCCAATAACAACTCAACCGGAAATAACAAATCAACAGGCGGGAGGCGTGCCCACTGAGCGCCCGGGCCAATCACACGCAGCCGTTGACGGTGCCAACCAATAGGCGCCGAGCCACGACTATATAACACCGTGCGCGCTCCTGAAGATATCAGTATTCGAGCAACTAAAAGCGAAAGCAGAAGGCTACGAGAATTATGCGAACCGACCTGAAGAGGGCAGATGTGACTCTGCCGAAACGTCGTCATTTTAACATCGATCCCGTCAGGGATCAGTTATCAACTACACGGATGAATTCCCGGAAACCATCTAATACATTTAGTGCCCGCGAAAACTTAAAAACAAATATATATATATATATATATATATATATATATATACACACATATATATAGATATATATATATACATATATATACATATATTAAATGTTTTATTTATATACATTGTAACGCAATAATATTGAAACCTTGTTAATTGTATTTGATAATTAGTTTCTATGAATAATTTACTTTCAAAATAGAGCAGATTGAGTAATATTGCACCATTTTAAGCTTCAAACAAGCGTAAAATAGAACTGGTCGATTTGAGCGCCTCTACGTTAAAATTTCGTGAATTTTCCCCACATAGAGCACCAAGTACCGCAAATTTCTCTCGCTTTCTCAATTATTTATGACGCAAATAAGGAACGAAGAAAAGACACGAATGTGCTAAACTATTAAAGACCACAACGATTGAATCGATTAGAGTTCAATAAGAGGGTTAGAGCCGAACCCCATTGTGGCAGCTCTTTAGCGTCATTTGCACCAGATAAGGCTTGATATACGTTCGGGTTCGTGCAAGTGTAATTGTTTACAAGCAACTTAGAGGCACAGTGCATGCCTGCCGCATATTATAGAGACGAGGAACTACGATTTTATCTGCCAATACATCCATAATTTACAGCGGGCTCTGTGTGTCTGTGTGTGTGTTACGTGATATAGAGCGAGACCATCAGGGAAAATGCCCAAAGGAGTGGAAGCACTACTACGGGACCGCTGAGATTTATTATATTCCCTTTGAAAAGATAATTTTTAGTAATGGAGTTATCCTTAGGAAAGAAACGCGTAACGTATTGTAGGAGATATTTTATTGATGGTTATAGCTAAAGTGCCACTTTATAATGTTACTTTATTACAGCGTTCTGGAAGTTTAGTTTACAAGGTCCTCCTAAATTTGGATACCTGAAGGGTTTGAGCATTTTGAACTTCTAAAAAATCTTTTACAAAAAGTATTTTTGATGATATTTTACTATCATACCAAGGAGGAAACCTTAAGCTGTATGGTTATAAAGAATCTATTTTGTTGCATTCACCCGTATTGAATTATTTGTTTTGGAGATGACAAATTAGTGTTATTATAGAAACCACATCGACAGTTCATTTTTAACGAACTTCAAAAAGAAGGAGGTTCTCAATTCGTCTGTATCTATGTTTTTTTGCTTTTTTATGTTTGTTCACCGATTACGCGAAAACGGCTCTAGGAATTTCAACCATTTTACTAGATCCTGTTTGGGTAGACAGCGAAGTGGTCTCATATTTTTTTCATTAACATAGCTTGTACCGTTCCTTAGATATTGGGAAAAACTATTTTTACCTATTCTCATATACTCTATGTCATTGTGGAGGAGCCGGTATTATTATAAAATTTGAAAAATTTTATTGGGAACGTGGACAAATTGAAAAGAGATTGGATTAGTTCCGTGATATCTCAAAGTGGTCAGAATTTTTTTTCAAATAACATGGCTTGTATCGTTTCTTAGAGAATGGGGAAAAACTGTTTACCTAATTTCTTATATTCTACGACTTGGTGAAGTCGTCGGTATTATAAGCTTTGATGGAGTTACGGCTAGTAACTGTTCGGCACTTTTGGTAAATTGTAAATTAATAATTTTAAGAGAAAAAAGTTATTCTTCACAAACATCTTTCTTACATGGTCTAAAGTCTAAAACGTAAACAGTAATCATTCCATGTCAATTTTTTATTAACTGTAGACAAGGTTTGTCATCAAAGAGGACTTTATCGTATAAAAAATTTTCTTAATATATATACATTTCTATAAAACAAGTTATTCTGTTCAACAGTAAACGAGGTTGGTCAAGCTAATACATGACAGTAAAATACCTGAAGTCGGGGCCAAATTGAACAGCGAAGGAGCGAAGTATAACACATTAATGTACTTCCCAAAATATTTTCAATTTCAATCTCTCAATGACAGGTGCCCATAATTATAGCTTTAGATGATGGTCCTATCTAAACGCAATAAGTTTTCTAAGTACTTATTTAAATTACTTCTTATATTGTTTTCTATAAGAAGCAACGCTTTAAAACATGTTTAGCAATAAATGAATTTACTTTCTTCGCTAAAGTCAAACTAACTTATATATTTCAATCATAATATCATATATATATATATATATATATATATATATATATATATATATATATATAAGCTTTCTTTAAATCTCAGAAAAAAAATTACACCGGCAACGCTGTCAAATTTGGGCCTCTGACGTAATATTCTTGCTTAAAAAATAAGCTATAATGAAAACACAAGTTTTTGTTATATGACTCACGCCATTGATAAACAATGTCAGGAAAATATAATCTGCCCTTCTTTAACTCAAGTTTCTTTAGTACTTAGCTATCCTGGTAGACCATGTCCTACATGTTTAGGCTTTACGAGTCTCTTTATCACAAAGGTAGCACTAGGAATTTACAGGCGTCCTACTTGTCTAGTTATTCCTGGTCCTTAGTTTTGCAATATTCTTGTAGCTGTTCCTTGTAGCTTCGTAAAGTTCGGTATTGAAGAACTACACTCATTCCTGGAATACATTAATAGTAAAGTACCCACAATAAAATTAACAGAGCTCTCCTTGGATTATCGCAAGACCAGCTATATAGATTGAGCAAAAAAATGCATTATCCTGGCAGACTAAAGACTTGACTTTTACAAGTGTTTCCACCACTTTGACTGAATCAATCACATTTTAAGTACAATTCAACTTAAAAGCTTTTGTCTCATCTTCACAATATTTTCCATTCTGAAATTTACATCTACCGTTTAATACGAGCAACAAAAGAGCGTCTTCGGAAGTCACAAATAAAATGAAATCCACGTACTGCATAGCGGTGTGACTCGAACGAAAGCCAAAAAGGATTTTAAAAGGTATTCCGGCAAAAGTAATTCACTTTTATCTTAACAATTTATGGGAAAACAGATAATTTGGGATAGTTTACGGTTAAAAACCTTTTGTCGGTGGCTAAAACCTCATTATTAGAGAAGCATTTGGAACGTGTGTCATATAAAAAATATATTACGAGCGTTTTCCTTCATTATATATTTATTTGAGATATCTACAGGGCGTCCAATAGAATTACGAGTATTACTGAAATGTTTTGTAAATACTCATTATAGCTCAGGTCATTTACGGATAAAATAGACCTTTTGGTGACAAAATTAATAGTGGAACAAAACCGACATCAACGTGTTCTAATGATAAAGACTTTACTAATTGACATAAAATTCAATATTTTTTATAGATGCGTTTTTGTTTCTTATTAAAAAAACAGTGAAAAATCGCTAACAAGTTAGTTTTTTATCGTTTACACAAAATTCACCGAGAAAACCGTGTTTGCTACTATGGGCAATGTTGAAGAGAAATGGAAAACCTATAAAATGACCTACTATATGTTCAATTTTTAAATGGTTTCTTAGATAATGGAACCTTTACCAGAAATTCCAAAAAAATCGGTTACAGATTTTTTTGTTTTATAGCTGAAACATTCTTATTAACTGAAGCGATAGATCTTCGCATACCCAATTCATGTTCTAAAAATAAATAATGTAGCCCCGGTAGTTTTTGCAAAATTTCAGTCAAACCTATGGAAAACATTTTTTTTTTGAACGGCCATATTACCTCACCCTATCATTATGAGTAAACCACCGCTGGAAAGTAGAAGACTTGATCCAGACACCCCTTATCTCACTTTTCCAAGATTTAAAGTATAAATACATATAAGTATTTAAAATATTTGGTCATTCCTTAAAAAATTATTTGGACGAGTGTATTCGTAAAAATGCTAAGGAGTGCTACTATATTCTTATAACTAATAATCTTTATGCAAATTTAAATTTTATGGAGACACATATTTATATTTCTTGCATAATATGGATTTATGTAATAAATTTAGCAAAATGGAATACGTAAACTCCATTTAGACAAACACTCATGATAATGATGGAGCAATCAAATTTAAATAAAAAACGAAAATTTGCTTTCTCTGTTCACTGATTTTTTAAAACATAAGTAACTAATAGTAGATTCCTTTGTTTACACTTTCAGTGCATTTCATATTATAATATTATATAAAAATGAAAAACTGATAGAAATTGATAATAGTTAACAATAGAATACATAAGATGTTATTCCTCAATTAGTTAACAATGCAATTTTTATGTTGTTCAATTCATATTTCTTTTAATTTGTTGTTAATAAATCCTAATTATTGACAAGCCATAGGCATATAGACGACATATAGGTATGTATGTGTTGATCTTTTATTGAAACATTTACAAATGGAAATATCGCATGCAATAGCCTTCGCATTTAGCGTAATAGTATGATTGCTCCGTCATTATCATCTGTGGCTAAATGGAGTGTAGGTATTCCATTTTGCTAAATTTATTACGTAAATCCATATTATGCAAGAAATATAAATATATGTCTGCCTAAAATTAAAATTTGCTTTAAGATTATTTATTATAAGAATACAGTACCACCCCTTAGCAATTTTTCGAATGGACTCGTCCAAATATTTTTTTTACGGAATCGCCAAATATTGTCAATACTTATATGTATTTATACTTAAAATTTTGAAAAAGTGGGATGAGGGGTCTCTAGAACAACTGTTCTACTTTCCAACGGTGGTTTTTTCATAATGATGGGTCATCCGGTGAGGTGATATGGCCGTTCAAAAAAATATGTCTTCCATTGGATTGACTGAAATTTTGCAAAAACTGCTGGGACTACAGTATTTGTTTTAAGAACGTGAATTGGGTTTAAGAAGATCTATCGCTTCAGTTAATAAGAATGTTTCAGCTATAAAATAAAAAAATATATGTAAGTGATTATGTTGCACTTAGCGCCATTTTTGCAAATGTAATTAAGTGGACTGTAATTTATAAAAGGTGTTGATTCAAATTTTGGAGAAGTTAAAATCTTATAGTGCATAGAATGTTTCCAACGCATAAATATGTAACGGTACAATTTACAATTATTGAGATAAATTAGGCAGACTTACCGGAAAGGTAAAAGGGTGTATGTAAATACTATGTGTAGATCCAGTATGTAGTTCCGTTCATAAAATGTATACAAAAAATCAGGGACCGTAACTATTATATTTCGAACTGTTTGGCATGAGAGTCGATGCGAAAGTCAGCGACGAAGAATGTGTTTTTTTTTCAACATATAGTACAGGAAAGGAATGAAAATAAAAGGAATTTAAGGATATCAAAACCTAATTCCAGTAAATAAACAAATAATACATTCACTGTAGTGCACTTCAGTATCCAATTTATATAACCCGCAAAAAACTAAATAAATATTAGTTAAGTAAACACTGAAGACGAAACAGATTATTTATTTTTTTGGAATTTCGGGTAAAGTTAAGTGTATACTAGCTCATTTTGTACGTTTTTCATTTCTCTTCAACATTGCCCCTAGTAGTAAATATGGTTTTATCGGTGGATTTTGTGTAAAAGGTAAAAAACTAAATTGTTACCGATTTTTCGCAGTTTTTTTTGTTACAAATCAAAAACGCTTCGATAAAAAATGTTCAATTTTATGTCAATTAGTCAAGTTGATGTCGATTTTGTTCTACTATTAATTTTGTCATGTAATGTCGTAAATGACCTGAGCTATTAGTAGTTTCGAAAAGATTATTGGGGAGGTCTTGAATTATTTCGACTGTTCATTGGGTTTTTCTCTCCTCAATTTTTTTTCCTGCAACAGATAAGTATTTAAAAATTGTATATGTAGAACAAAGTGTAGTAAGGCAATTTCGTAAAATTGCCCGGATTACTGGCTATCTGTACAGAGATTCTTCCTCACAGTTATTCTGAGGGAAAGCGATGTCTACAAAATGATCAACCAGTATTCCTGTATATAAGTAATGTATTGTATGCTTTTTCATACTTGTCTATGTTTGGAGACGTTTCAGCTCCGAATATGGAGTCGTTGTTAATTGTTTAGTGTTGAATTGGAGGTTTTTTCTAAAAAAATTGTCTTTTATGTTAAATTTGTTGTTTATCAAAAAATTTGACAATGACAATATGTCGCGTGTCGACGTCTGGACTCCTGTCTAATGGCTGAAGGTGGCAATTTTGAGCACTTAATTTGACCGCTTCGTTTGCAAAGTTAGGCAATAGTATATTGCATATTGTTTGTTTTTATGGTACACGTCAAATTGTTCATTTTTACATAAAAATAGTGCACATAGAAAAAAAAAACGCAAGAAATAAAAAAGATTGCAAATTCATTTTGTCAACGGAAAGGGGCGTACTGAAAAATGCAATAGCAGGTGCAGAAAAAACTCATGACCCCAGAACAAGTATCACCCTGTAGATTCTCATGACCATTTCTGTGATCTTATTATGAAGATATCATAGAAGAATTAGTGCTCCAAAGTTAGTCTGAACCTGGTAGGCAATGTAACTCGTTCCTCGAAGTTTCCTTGGACTTCCATCGTCTTGAATTGATTGATCTCACGACGTTTCAATAGCTTTGGATCTGCTATCGTCATCACTTGAATGATGGGAAATTCAGTTTATCCCTGGTATTTATACATTTAATAGGTCATTCGTCGCTGGTCATGGACATTGGGTCTCATCTGGCGGTTGGTTGTCGGTGATGCGTAGCGACAGTGGCTGAAGAAGGGGTTTCCAAATGTTTTTAATTTGGATGCTGGGCTCGCTAATTATATTCTCGTTCGAGATTATATATGCTGTCTCTATAATTTTTCTTTTATACCAATGCTCCTCCTTATGAATTACCCTGGCTTGGTCCCAGATGATATTGTGGTGTTCGGTCCACGCCTGGTTGGAGCGTCCGGTCTCGTTCTTGTAATCATGCTCCTTAGAGTGTTGCTGCTTCTGAAGATCATTCTGATTCCATATCTGTGTGTAATTCGTCTAAGTTTCGCCGATAAGCATTTAGTATACGGTAATAATAGAGTTGCTATCGTGGTTTCCTTTTCCTGTCTAGGTGCCTTGTCCAGTTCTTCAAAAGCCTTGTTAATGATAGTTTCCGGAAAGGTCTTCTCTAAGTTCTTCTTTGAGGCCTCTGGCGTATTACAGATATTTTTGGCTCTATGGATTAGAGTTTTGATGATGCCAGTTTTCGTTGTTGATGGGTGGTTAGAATTATAATGTAGATACAGTCCTGTATAGGTAGTCTTTGACACTTTACATCTAGGAATGGTAGGCACCCACCTTCTTCCATCTCTATGGTGAATCTAATGGGTGGTTGGCATCGGTTTAGGTGCTCCATGAATGCCTGTAGTTGTTTCTCTCCGTGTTGCCAAAAATGAAGGTGTCATCGACATACCTCAACCATAGCTTGGGCTGCTTCTCGTATCTCTTCAGTGACGATAGCAGATACAAAGCTATTGAAACCTTGTGAGATCAACCTTTTCAAGAAGATGGAAGTCCAAGGAAACTTCGAGGCTATTAGAGGTGTAAGAAAAGTAACTACTCGATACTCGAGTACTCGTAACTTGCCTGGATCCGAAGTAACTAATACAAAACTCACCAGCGGTATAGTTATTCGAGTACTCGATTGTTTCTGTAAGTATCGAATCCTTGATGTTGATGAATGGTAATGTAAACACATACTTGACATGGGCTGAGTTAATTTTTAGCCTCAGAAACGGTCGAACCGTATGACGGCGAGCAAAATGAATACTATGAATAGTGCCATCGATCAATATTTTAAGAAAGCTTCTTTGAAATATTTACAGATTTCTTATTTATAATAAATAGGTCAAAAAAATGTTTTATATCAATAATCAAATTCATAATTATTTATGTGTTATAATATAGAAATATATAGAAATGCTAACATAAAATGTTGGTTTACTGTTTTATTATAAAATTGCATTGTTACAGCATTTATAATAGTCTATAAGACTGTTTGGCGGACAAATGATTTCTCAATCAACGTCACATGGCGCGCCGCCCATCCCTTAAGAATTCGAACTTAAAGAAGTACACGATTTAGTGAAAATGAACAAAGATGTCAGTTGAATTTTGAATTATTTGTGGTTGTGGAATTTGTGGATTTAGTCTCTGCTTTTGTGTTGTGTGTATGTATTTTCGGAAAATCTGTAACTTTATTATAGTAAATATTATATATTCATTATACAATTCGGTTTGATTTCTAAATAGAATATTTTGCCAGGTGAGTGCCTCGGAATACTTCTAAAGAAAAATAAGTTTTTCTATGTTGAATCTCTGATAGTAACATATTATTTGCATTTACTTAGCATGACTGAAAATCAGAAACGAAGTGAATTTGGAATTATTTTGCCTTGTTATCCAATGAGAGGACAAAATAAAGGCCCTTTTGACAATTTGCGCCACTAACAGTTAGAAAAATAATTGTCCGCAGTTAACTAATTATTACCAATTTATTTTTTAGATAAATACATCTATACGTTTATTTTTTTAAAGAATCACTAGGTTCGATATCTGATTTTTAAGAGTATCATTTTTTTTTGTGTAGAGGGGAGTTACTTAATATAATATGAAATGTAAAACCGTTTTTTGAAAAGATATACGTAGGACCCCATACACTGCTAAATCAGCGACATACCCATACACAGATAAAATGAGAACTCATACCTCTACACATTACCACTATCGAAAATCTTTACATTTATATATGATCTTATCAAACGTCGTACATCTGATACTAAATACCGAAATCTGAGAGCCTTAATACATATTTACACCGCATATACCGAACGAGTACTCGAGTAACGAATATTTAGAAACGAGTACTTAACTGAAAAGTAACGAATAGTTACGAGTACTCAAAAGTAACCATACTTTACACTTCTAATTGATATCAATATAGAAGTCTACAAGAGTAGTATACAACCTTACTGAATTGGGATGTATGCTAATGCCAACAGACTATCGATTTGTTAGAGGTGAGAGGCCTCATCTAAAATTAACACCCATCATATTAGAGACAAAATGCTTACAATAATTACTTTTCGTGGTAAATTCTTGTGGTAACTAGTTACAAGTAAACTACTTTCTGAATACTACAAATTATTTCAAGTCAAAATATAAACAAAAATATGTCTTTGTTGGAACTATAGAACTATTAAAATTGTTTTCTTGTTTTACATATTAGAACTTTAATTACAAATTTTCATAATCTACTATGAATATAAAATTGACCATAACTTGAGAACCATCCAGTCACCAGACTTTGCGGCCATTGAGAGATTTGTTCATTTAGCAGAAATCTACAAAATATCAAAATTTTAGACAAATCCACGGGGGGGCATTTTCCTTAAGGAATATGCGAGTTTGAAAAAAAAATTAAATAACTTTTAACTGGAGCCCTTCAGACATATTATGTTTCCAACAAAGTTATATTAAAATTCAGCATAGATTTAAAAAATGCTATAAAAAACACAAAGTTTGTGTCCACTTCCGGTAGAACCGGAAGTCGTAGACAACTAAAAATATTTTTATTAAAATCAGCTTCGCGAAAACCCGCTGTCTACCAATTTTCACATTAATACTCCCATATATTTATCAACTCAGCTCATCGTGGTATACTCTGTCCAGAAATATAAAATTAACTATAACTTGAAAACCATCAGTCATCGGACTTTGCGGCCATAAAGACATTTGTTCATTTAGGTGCTGAGATCCACAAAATATCAACATTTTCAGCCAAATCCATAAGGGGCCATTTTCCGTAAGGAATGTTCTTACAATGTAGGTGAATCAACAAGCATGTAACCAGCGGGGGTTTGCAGGTTCACCCCCCCTCCCCCGACAATAAATCTTATATTTATTCCTTTTTTATATATCCTGGATATATATGAATATAAGTACAGTTTTTGCAGTTAGCCCAACGCCAATCAAAAAAAATATCCAAATATTGTCCAACTCACCCCGAAAAAAAAATTCAGCCAAATCCACCGGGGACCATTTTCCATAAGGAATGTGCTAGGTCCTTTAAAGGTACGGAACGCTTATTATACGAGTCCAACTCGCACTTGACCAAATTATTTAAAGTTAAAGCCAATATTTTCACCAAAATTAAAAGAAACAAGAAAACTTAAGAGAAATTTTTTGCTTGATCCTGACTTGACTTTGGTCAGTCATTTAAAAGCTGACTCTTTGAATGAGGACCCATAATTATCTTACCAGAAATGAAACGAGCAGAAAATTTAAGGTAAGGCTAACAGTAGTGATCAATGAGCGTTATGGTTAAGGTCATAATTTTAGTTGTTAATTATTGTCAAATAAAAAAAAATTAATTTCTTGTTCATTTCTGTTCATTGAAAACGGGGTCTGATTTAGACCTTGAACCGTTAGGACTTTTTGAAATATACAGACTGAAGTTTATGTGGTGTTATTCCCCAAGAACTAAGAAAAAATATAAAGTCATAATTTTACTTAAAAATTTTCGCGTTTTCGATTTTCTGAGTCTAAAACACACTTTGAGATGGCATTGAAAATAAAATACAAAATCATAAGCGGAAAGAGTGGGAAAAATCTTTACAGTTTTTGTTACGAGTCGTAGTTTTCACAAAACACTTTTCCAACACCTGGCATAATGATATTGTAAAATCTTTACTTGATATTCATCCAATTTGCTTAACACCTAAATCTGAGAGCCTGTGAAAAACTGCATGAAATAAAACTAAATATTTTAAAATACATTTTAATGTTAAGTACTAATATTGTTTCGTGAATAAAATGTTTTTTTATTGCAGCCTTTAATTGCAGTGCTACCTTACTCATTAGGAGTATTTATGCAGGGTCTGGAAGTAAAGTATACACTTATGAATGATCTTCTAAACTCTGAAGTGTTTCGTTGGATAGGAAACAATCATCTATATGAAATATGTGAGAGAAAATGGAAACGTATTTTGAAATTATTAGGGATAGTATGTATTTGGGCACAAGGTACCGTCTTTTACCTTTTGGCTTACAAGGAACCATCCAGTTATCTTCTGAAATGCACAGGAAATTATGGAGTCATTTTGAATTTAATTGTTTTCATCGAAGTATTTGTGGCAACATATGCTGAATTTATTGTCTTGGGCAGTACATTATATTTGCTCACTGCTACACAACTCTCACAACTTAAATTACTAGAATATGTAGAGACCAACCTGATCAAGACATATGAGAGCTTTGATGTTATTGAGTCAGAGCAGGAACAAACCTTAATATATAATCATTTAAAAACATTTGCTGAGTTTGATGTACAATCAAGAGAGTAAGATATAAACTTTTATAATGTTCATAGTATTTACTTTGTGAGTAATACAGAAACAAGGGGAGGAAGCTGTAATTTTTGACTCAATAAAACTGTTATTTCTACTTTGTAATTTTATAGACCGGGAGCCCAAGTTATTTTTTTTTATTAATAACAGACTACAAATTTTTGAGCGGGTTAATTTCGCCGAGGCGCCCAACTTTTTCCTCTTCGAAAATTGTTGAAACAGGAGAAGGGAGCTACAAGGTGTTGAACATGTTTAAATGGTTTTTAGTTAAATATTTATTTAACGTGAGCAAAATATTTACTAATAACAGCCTAATTTTTTCACTATTGCTTGATACTTATTATAATAATCGAATGGCATGTTTGCCCTACAAATAAAATGGAATGTTTTCCTAATCCTACACGCAATTCATTTCGGTTTTATGGGCTCGCCGCAATCATTTATAACAACCTAATATTGCTTTTGTTGTTAAGGGAACAATGTATTTGATAAGATTTTACAACTGTCCTACAAAAAATAGGTATGTATTGATAAAAAATGAATAAAACTAGTATTAAAATTTATATAACAGAGCGTAGGCGTTCTAATTTGTATTTAGACGTTTAAATAAGGTATGATCTGTTGTTTAAATACACATGCACACACACAAACACACACAGAGATATATATTCGACAGATCCAAAATATATACCGTTACTATAATGATTATTTCCCAAATTTTGTTTTAAAATATCTAATTGTTAAAATAATTGAAAATTAAAATAATAATTGGTTTAAAAACTTCAAATGTAAATACCTGATTCACTCTTCACCTTCGGTAGAAATGTCAGAATCTTGCTCCAAAGTTTTATCATGACATCTAATTTTGAATTGATTATTTTGTGTGAAAATAATCTGTTTTTAAAGTTTATTTATCCCAAAATACTTTACTAAGATTCTAAAATTTTGAATTATTACCCCTATTGTGTCTGAAATATGACGTTATTAAAATTTGGACGATAACATTCGGCATCTGGCAGATGAGTGGCTTACATTTCGATTTCAAGGTAAAATTTTATATTTTCTTTTCATTAAATGTTTTCATTGTGATATATCAAACCTACAGATTATTTTATATGCTCATTTCAGATCCTAGTTGATTTTTTAAGAAATTTATTTTAAACTGTCCCATTCGATATTTTCAAAAATATATTTGCCATGCGGTTTTAGTTGTATAAATCATTTTCAAATTCCAGTTTACTGTCTAGTTTTATAATTTAATCATTTCTATTCATGTATTGATCTTTAAATTGCATTTGATTTATCATAGTTCTTTCACATTACTTAAATCACTCGTACAAAATTTCTATTGCTCCAATATTGGTTTATGGCTTACAATGCATTATTTACTATCTGTTAGTATATTATTTCATTTATCTAAACATAATTATTGATTTGATTTTATTATTTTTGGTTCATGTTTATTTCCATTTCAATATATATATATATATATATATATATATATATATATATATATATATATATATATATATATATATATATATATAATATATATATATATATGTATATAATGTGGATAAATTTATATATATTTCATACTATAGAATTTTTAATTAATCCCGCCTAATTTCGGTTTTCTACCTTCACAACGCGAACTAAGGACGCTAAATTTACAGAAGAGAATCCATTACGGGATTTTAGTGAAAACTCTGTGACCGTAAGAATTATAAAGAACAAAAATAGGAAGAAAAATGTGTTTTGATTAGAATTACATACAAAAATATACATCGATTGCACCCAACTTAATAACTTTGTTTATTATGTAAGGGTGAGTGGATAAATTTACAATACTGTGATTAAATGCCAATTGTATTTGCAAAAAAAAAACGTCACAGAGATTCGGCATGAAAGCGTAGCGTACAAAATCCATGTTTTTGAATTGCTGGAACATAATAAGGATATTTAGTTTATTATTATTATTATTAGGGGTTGGTAAAATATGTTTGGCTTATTTTTGGCATCATTGCCTAGTAATATTGTTTGGGAATTACTCTTGTTTCTTAAATAATAGTTTTGTAGAAATGTCGCGAGTTAATCAAGATGGACTTATATACATCTATAACAATGCAAATTTATAGTAATAGTCATAATCAAACATTGTATTGTTATTATATGAGTAGCGTAACTCATAAATACTTATTAATTGGATTATCAATTATGACAGAACATCTGACGGACAAAACTAATTCCTAAACCAACCGTTACTTGGTGCCACCCATCGCTTAACAGGTTGAATTATTAGGTACTAAATGTATATCTTACTTTTCTTGTAGGACTAGGGATACATACCCATATTTTTGTAGGACGTTTACTTTTTTGGTCAGTCAAAATACTAAGGAATCGTGTGGTTTCATTGTCCTACAGGTATTAATGATTTCGGATAGTAAATATTTTGCTCACATTAAATTGATATGTTTAGAGCGGGGGACGCGGCGGCCATGCCAGCGGGGGTGTAGGACAAAAATGTTTTCCCGTTTTTTATCAAATTATTAAAAGATTTAACTAAAAAACTACATGATATTAATAAAAAAATTGCACTCACCATTTTGACATGTTCAACACCTGGTAGCTCTCTTAGCTGTTTTCGAAGAGGAGAAAGTTGGGCGCCTCGGCGAAATTAACCCACCCAAAATTTGTAACCTCTTATTAATCAAAAGAAAATTTAACGTGGGCTCCCGGTCTATTAGTAACTAGGAGATTTGCCGACTACTGTTGAGCGTACGTATTGAGTGCCGACCGTGTGCCCCGATAATTTGTGCAAAATTTTTATAATACCCATATTTGATTAAATTCTCATATATTTTTTAAGTAAAAACCTCTGTTGACAGGTTAGGCACCTTTTGGATTGGGGAAAATACATTGTTTGCGGGGAACGTAACGTAAATCTAGTACTATCCTTGTTCTATAATTTGTTGATTGGCTATTTGTTTGCAGCTGTCAAAATTTATTTTGTGGCCCGTCTGCAGTTGGTGTTGAAATAGAGCAGACGGTGTTTGTTTATGACAGATAGTTTGACCGATTTTTGGTTTTGGATTTTTCAAAGTTTTTCCTATAGTTTGAGGTGGCTTATACGGGGTAGTTACATTGTGATTTCGGAAATTATCGCGACTCTGTGGGATGTTCCCTTGATGTAAGGTTTTTCAGCAACATCTTTCGTTTATATATCCTGCCTCGTATGGTGTTTTACTGCTTGTTTGATTGCATGGGGTGTATATGCGTTTTTGTTGAAGAACAACAGTAATAGTCTTTAGTTCTTACACTTTATGCTTGCAGTTGGTGAGCTTGAGTGACCTCGAAATTAGTGTATTTGCAAGGGATGGTGATGGGAATCTGCATTCAGATATCTATTAGTGTTAACGTTAACTGAATCCTGGGGTGGATAGAATGGTTTAAGAACTTGAGTAGCTCTTCTTTGCCAAAAGACCATACGACAAATACGTCATCTACAGTTCCAGTCCATGTTTGTGGCTTAAGCTGTGTTAACTCTGGCATTTTTTATTCAAAGTATGTCATGAACGGATTTGCAACTTCTAGAGATAGTGGTGGCCCCATCGCTGCTCTGTCTGTTTGTTTGTATATTTGATTATTGAACATAAAATAAGCGTTCTAAGGCAGTGCCGTGAGAGGTCGATTATGTGGCTTGGAAAGTATTCAGTTTCCGAGATTTGGTGCAGTGGTTCTTCTATTCAAAAGTATACCAATAGAATCTATTGGTATACTTGGGTACACGGACTTGACGTCAAAACTGGCTATTATTTCGTTTGGATCAATTCTATCAATTATTGATAGGCTGATGAGGATGTGTGTAGAGTTGGGAATCGCTTACATATGATTTGGCTTTTTTACTATCGGTTGTAGGATGCTGGCAAGATGTTTTTCTAACCTGTATATTGGCAAATTAAAGGTACTGACTATGGTTAGCAGGGGAACGCCATCCTTGTAAATTTCTGGGAGTCCATACAATTTCGGGCATCTACTTGTTTTCTCTTGAACTAATTCCACCGCCTTGTCAGGTTATCGGAGTGACGCTGATTGGTTGCAGCTGGCTCCTTCCTCTCCGTTCTCGTTTGAGTCACACATTGATAATGCAAAGTGAGATCTTGGCGAAACATCTGCCAGATTCAAACAAATATCAAAATAACTAACGGATGTACTCCCGGATGAATACTTTTTCATAACTTTCCATCCGTGAAATTGTACACGTAGACATTATTCGCTTCTAAGGGGAGGAGAGTTTCAGGATCACTAGAACCCACGAAAAACTAAAAGAAAAAAGATGTGTCTCGCTGTGCACTCTCAGCTTACTAATTAATTGCCGCAACCAACATTAACAAAAGTGTGTCCCACCAGAACCAAGACTACAATCTATACTTGATAATAAAAGCCCGTAGCTCCTCAAGGAACAAATTAGATGAACCCGGAAAGAAGTGGCTGAAATGGAAAAACACCTCTACAACTTCCACCTGATACTCTGCCCTCAATTACATGCTATACTGTGAGACCGCCTCCAACTTTTAAGAGACTGAGACAGACAGAAAAACATACATCAGAAATACTCCAGAGGAAATTAGAGAGCCTCAAGCCATGTCACGAAAAATTAAAAGAATCACAGCTCAAAAGTACAGTCACATCGTCCGCAATACCTCAACTTATCAATTTTTTGCAACCGAAATTAATGTAGTTAGCAAAAGTTTCAACTTCGCTATAGCCCCTAGAAGAATTCCTGTCGAAAAAATTGTCTCAAATGTTGAGTCAAGCCTCAAAGCCCTACATGATCAGACAACAGGGCAAGATGTGAACAAAATCATAAATTGTCCAAAACCTCTACAACCAAACTTTAGCGATCAGGTGAGAAAAGCCCTCAAGATACTAAACAAATCTGAAAATATCACAATACTACCGGCCGACAAAAGAAACCATACCGTTGTAATGGACTCTAAAGACTACCAGGCAAAGATGAGACAACTCGAAAATGACCCGAGTTAAAAACCTCCTTCTAGAGATCCTACGGTATGGTATGTGAGAGTCGTTCACTGTTGTTTTTTCTTATGAGGACATCAAGAAACGAGTGAGAAGAATCGGATTCGATTTCCATGGTAAATTCAATGTTAGGATGTATACCATTGAGTTGTTGTAGAAAAAAGTCTGATAAATCTCTGCCATGAAGCCAAATGAAAAAAGTGTCATCAACATATCTAAGCCAACAGGAAAGTTTTAGACGAGTGTAGGGCCTGGGTTCGGTTTGTTCCATGAAAATGTTAGCAGTGGTGAGTTAAACCGACGCGATGAGAGCTCCCGCCTTCATACAGTATGGACCTATGTAATAGCCAGATTAAACAAACCGGATACACCCAACAACACTCAACCAACCACCACACATCCACCTTATCTCGTGACATCAACTAATCGACGAATAACTATGAATAAAAGAAGCAGCGCAGATTCACACCCAGTTACCAGTGACACTTGGGGAGTAGGCAAATTGAAACCGTGAGTTAGTTCTAGACTCTGAAACTCCTATTCACTTTTTTGCCTCTTAATAGTGGCTCCAAGCAATAGTATATATATATATATATATATATATATATATATATATATATATATATATATATATATAAATTAAAAACCAACAACCAAATATAGAATGTATAAATAAGAAACAGAAATAGATACACTTTAGTTAGATAATAGCTTTTGAAAATGCCAGATAAGATTTTGGCGAAACGTCAAGCAAAAATTCAGCCGAATTCAACAGACGATCGGATGTACACCGGACGACAACTTATATATATTCACGTGTGCACATTTTAGAAAATCTCATGTGGTTTCCCGTATCATTTTCCATGTGGGTGGTAAGGTTCTATTTCCTTTCTCGATTTCTATGACTTTCCTCACGGTCCTGTGTTATTAATTCACATTATTGGCTATAATTTTTGTTTTATCGAAATTCAGTTGTGACCGGTTTTTGACTTATGTTCTTCGAGAGCAGATCTGGTTGACTTCTGTTTTCTGACATTAATGTGCGCATCTCTATCGTTAATGATTTTTCTAGTTCTTTGGCCAACGTATGAAAGAGTACAAACTTGGCATGGTATTTCACAGACTCCCCCCTAATCTTTTAGACCATTTTTCTCATTTGGACATGACAACTACTTATCTAAGACTTCATCACAATCCGCTATCGTGGAGATATGGTCGTATGGCGTACGCGATATGGCGATATGCGTTCTGTGGCCTACCAATCAGCTGTCACTGTTCCGTGCCATCGTTCTATGCCCCCATGCCAACGTTCCGTGTCATTGTTCTATGCCAACGTTTTGTGATATACGTCAAAGAGCACATGTCAACTGGCCAATGAGAGCGCATCAATGGGGCGTGGCTTATGAAGTCAGCGAAGTGGGAGTGGAGGGGTAAATTTGATTCAATTTCGACGTTTTGGGACTTTAAATTCTCTTATGGGAAATTATATGTAAAAGTTGACGATTTTGCGCTAGAATGCCCCTAGCCTGTCTACTTATCTTGATCTTTTCTTATGTCCCCGATTTAAAACGAGGGGTGTTATAATTTTGAAGCGGTTATGGTGTTTTGAAAGCTGACTTGGTCGAGATGGTCCTTAATTTATGACGTTTTGTTCAGCAGTTTGAAGAACATCAGCACATTTTCTGTTAGATAAAAGTCTCTTGCTAAGATTTTTTAAAACTAAATCGGCACCGATTTTGATGACATTTCTTGTGTGTGTTTAAGGGGGCCCCCCGGATAGTTTAGATTTACAATTTGCTCAGGTAGATGACGCTGTGCTCGAATTCTAGAAATATATACTCTTTGAACATCAATACAGCTGAACCGATTTTGATGAAATTTTTGTGTGCGGTTGAGTGGACCTGTGGGAGAGGTGGTAACAAGTCTGGAATATGTGTATTTTTACATTTTTTAGATTTCTGTGTCGGGGGTTATGTAAATTTTTAATGTTACCTTGTTCTTTGTGCTGAGAAAAGTGTGTATATACTGGGAATTATATTTGCTCAAAGGGTTCCAATTTTTGTTCGATATTCTCCTCATCTAAGGCAAGAAAGATTTCATATAGTTCTTTTACTTTGGATGATTGGTTTGGCAAAGCTTATTATGCTTATGTTGCTTTGATTGTACTCTTGGTTATTTCAGCTGTCAAGTGTTCTTGGTCTGTTAAGGTTAGCTGGACATTATGGTGAAGATTGCCCGCACTTAGATAAATATTTGTGGACATGCAATGATGATACACTGTGTGGCTTAATATTCCAGTTGCATTCTTGTTTGTGAGAATATTTGAAAATGGTAGTATTTCAGTTCCTTGAAAATTATAAACGTAAAACTGATGTTCGGGTGTATATTGTTCGTGATATCACATTAGAAACGTGTCGGTTACGTACCTCAACTACAATTTGACTTGGTGACTTATGGTTTGGAGGGCCTGGGTTTCAATATATTCCATAAGGTTATGTTATCTGGATCAAAGTATAAAGGTGAAGCCTTTAGAGCTCCTTCGGGTTGTTTAAATCTTTGTTTTTAGTAAATGATATAGGTATTAGTGATGGGATCATTCGATTGAAATATAATCGATCATTCGATTGCGAAAATTACTCGAGTATTCCGAATATGGAATCAAAGTATTCGAATGAAAAATAATGTATTATTTAACTCGAACAGTCACCGAATTAAGTGCGCGCGGATTATCGATACCACAGATCGAGCATGCCGTATTCGAGTTATATTCCGAATGATATCCTTGCGAATACAGAAGTGCTTGTCTGCCATTCGGCGTTCATATAGAGGCACTTTCATTCGTTCTCGGTTCTCGCTCTTATGCAGTACCTTGTTTACGTCTTTCATTGGACAGAAGAAATATGCAAATACTGTATTTTCAGGGTACGGTGCAATAATTACAATGCGAAGTAATTTGATGTATTGACTGTTAATGTAGATTAAGGAACATTATACTGTTCTTTGAATTATAATTAACAGTACCTTCACAAATAAATTTTAAATTAAATAAATATTTAGGAAAAATCAATAGTATAATTTTACCTACATTTAAATGTCGACAGACAGGGCAGTCGCTGACACGTATCAAAGGTTACGAATTTGACAATAAAACAAGGGAGAATCGTTAGAATCATAAACGTACCGTCACGCCGAGCTAGCATTGAATTATTAAAATCACTCGAGTTGTAATAATAGATTATTAATATCATTCGATTATGCCCATAACTAGGTATTATTAGTTAAGCTCACAATGGGACGTGTCTCTTCATCAATGAGGCTGGCTTTTAATATGACTCATTTGGTTTTCTCCAGGTATATACTTTTGATGAGTCCTTGGGAATTGGTTTATACGACACGTGGAGTAACTCTTGAATCTTTCGAACGCGGTGCTCTTTTTAGAACCACAGTAGCATTATTGTTTTTTGCTGGCAATGACAATGATACGGCTCTTAGATTAATTTTTAATACTTCATATTGTTCTATCGAGAGAATACGTTTATGAGGAATAAAGGATGAATAAATTTATAAGGGATACATCAATAAATATTGGTAGCATAGAGTTGTATATGACCATATATATAATATTAAAAAAGCAGGTTACATGGTTCGCAGTTTAAATAAAAACCTATTCCCTTATTATACAAATTAGTTATCAATACGTGTATCAGGTAAAATGTACATGGAAAAACCTTTTGAAAAGTGTCTTCTATTGTCCGAAAAGACGGCATATACAGCTGTCACTATCAATCATTAAGGAAAATATTCGATAATTATTAGCTACAAATTACTAGAAGTATACTAAATAATAAATTTTAGTTTGGAGATGATAACTTTTAGTTTTTATTAAACTAGTACTTAGAATGCCAACGCAGTTTTAAATCTCGAATACATAACAATATGAAGCCAGGGATAAAAGATTGAACTTTCAAGGCATGAACACAGAGAACCAAGCACTCATAAAGTTTGTTCTCATGGAATCTCTTTATTCACCCATTAATAGCTAGTGAGACTAGACTTCAGCAAAATGCAGTCCCCAACCATAAGAATTCTGCGAGGTCCCTATCATCTTCATTCTGTTTTTAAAATATATTTTAAAAGCTACGATTGCTTCTAAATTTTCCGATTAATTTTAACAGTTACTAAAGATATGGACTTTAAAAAGCACATTTTTTTATCGGATTTTTTCAGCACATTTTGTAGGAATTCTAATTCTCCGTAAACACTTGCAATTAAGCAATCGATTCTACAGAGTGAGTTTTTTTTGATTACCAGTATGGGGATCTTGGAAACCAGCGGAGATAGAGCAATGGTTAAATTGGGAAAGATTTGCAGTTTTACTGGCCCAATTTAACGACACTTTCAGATTTTTGTAAAAAGTCATGGCTTAATAGATATTTTGAAAAAACGAAATTCTGTCGATTTAGTTAAATCCCACTAAATCGACAGAATTTCGTCCCTCTAGCTCCTTTGTTTTTGATTTTATAAAAAAGTATAAATATCTAAATTGAAGGGAATCGTATCCCGAATATTATTGTTATGTCCTCGTTAGCGTGACAGCTCTTGTTTTCGAGATATGACACAAAATTATCTTTTTTGAATGGAAACTATAGTTGGCTATGACCTCACAAAATCGGACATTTTTTGAGCTTTTCGACGATATAATACTTGATATAGTTATTCATAAAAATAACGAAGTTATGGATGCGTTGCTGTCTTATTTCCACTTTTAACGTAGTTAGCCATGAAATAGATTGATTTATTAATAACTATTCCGAAAAACATTGAACGATTTTTTTATTAGGTATATCAGATATAAAGAAAAAACTAAATAAGTAGTTACTTACTAAAAACTTAAGAAATTTAGTACATAATAATGGTTACAATTTATGTTCGAAAAGTCCACCATTGTTATTTAGACAAAATTTGCATCTTTTAAGATTGACATTACCGCTTTCCTCACAGACTACCTATCAATTTTTCAATTGCTTGTAATACCGCCTCCGCCTCTCTTAGGTCACCAACTGTCCCATACTTTCTTTTGTATACTTTGTTTTTAGCGCACCTCATAAATAAAAGTTTATAACAGCCAAATCGGGAGACCATTCGTGTGGGCCATTTTTTCATATCCAAGAGTTTGAATAGATATTATCTAAGTGTTGTCTTACTAATAACGAGTTATGAGCAAATGCTCCATCATGTTGGAACCACTCAATATCTAAACGAGTTCTCAAATTCAAATTATACAACATGCCTTGAAAAGTGTATTGTAAGAAATACAAGTAGCGCTCCCCAGTAAGTAATTTGTCATAGATAAAAGGCCCCAGAATAGTAGACCCTATGATACCACACCAAATATTAAAACCAAATTTTATCTGAGGTTGTCTTCGTTCTACATGGAAAGGGTTTTCTTTAGTCCATATATGCTCATTGTGTCTATTGAACATACCGCAGTTAGTAAATCTAGTTTCATCTGACCATAACACCTTTAATGGAAACTGTGGATTGTCAAGGCACATGTCTCTAAACCATGTACAAAACAAAGTACGTCGATGCTCGTCACCAGCATGCAAAGTTTGAGAAACTGAAACTTTGTACGGGTGCGCTTTCAGTACCTTAACTACAGTTCGTTGAGATGTGCCAGCTTCTGCCGCAATCTCACGAGTTGATGTAGATGGATTTTGATTTACCATTGCCAAAACATTTATTTGTGCTGCTTCGTTAATTTGATTACGTTCCTTTGGTGGTTTAGTAAAAGATTCATATCTGCCTAAACTATCGTAAAGCCTTTTAAATGTACATAGAGCAGGTTGACGACGATTAAAATATCTATAAAAGTACTCCTCAGCTGCACGAACTGAATTTTTAGGGTATATGATATAACATTCCACCATATTCAGTTTTTCTTCCTTAGAATATTCAATTTTATCACGAAAACTTGTCAATATCGACTGTCAGTTCAGCACTACTAATGGAATTACTCTCAAATGAAGAAACGTCACGGTGAAAACAAACTATTTCATGGCTACCTACGTTAAAAATGAAAATAAGAGAGAAAAGCATCCATAACTCCGTTATTTTTATGAATCACTATTATTTTTATTATGAATTAGTATTATATCGTTGAAAAGCTCTAAAAACGTCCGATTTTTTGAGGTCATGGCCAACTACGGTTTCTTTTCAAAAAAAGATAAGTTTGTGTCATATCTCGAAAACGAGAGCTGTCACGCAAACGAAGACATGACAATCATATTCCGGATACAATTCCCTTCAATTTTGATATTTACACTTTTTTATAAAATCTAAAACAAAGGACCTAGAGGGATTTGACTAAATGACAGAATTTCGTTTTTTTTTCAAAATATCTAGTAAGCCATCACTTTTTACAAAAATCCGAAAGTGTCATTAAATTGGGCCAGTAAAACTGCAAATCTTTCCCAATTTTACCATTGCTCTATCTCCGCTAGTTTCCGAGATCCCCATTCTGATCATCAAAAAAACTCACCCTGTAAAATGTCATCAAGTAAGGGGAACAATTAGTTTCCGCCTCTAATCTTATTTTTACTTTATAAAAGCTCTATTGTGGTATAATGCTCGTGAAACTTACCATCAGATCAATAGCAAAAATAGATCATTGACAAGCAGTCATTTAATGTATACATATATTAAGCTTAAATATGATTGTATTATCATTTTCATGCTCTCAATAGGTAAATAATTTCACTATAGTATATTTGCAGGTTAATAGAGCGCACACGTGGCTCCCAAATAGCAATTCTGTTTCTCCAATGTCCCCTAAGCCTATTAACGTTCGTCACATCATGTTATCTTTTTCTTGAGGTGAGTTGACACAGGAAGCTGCACCAAATTTCTTTAAACTAAAAAAGAAAACAAAGCGTATTATAACAAAAGTTGATAATGTTCTTTGGCAAAACAAACGTTGTCCAAGAATTCGGCAAACCATCTAGTTCAACTTAAAAAAATATAGTGAATAAGTATTGTTTTATTATATTTTTTTAAGGGTTCAAAAAATTGTTTACACCGAAATAAATAAGAATAAGACTAATACTATCTGTATATAAATAGGCAAATACACAACGGGTCTGTACCATATTCTACTCTATCTCTCAACCCATTTACTTTATTTTTGTTTTGTTTAGTAGCTACTGACGACCTTCAGTCCAGAAGTATTCAAAGCACTACCAATATCTCTATGCTGCCTGAGATGTAGAAACGATAAACAGGGTGTCTCGCATATTAAGGGATAACATTGCTATCTAAGAAACGATCAGAGACACAAACATGATTAACTGAGAAGAAGTTGTGTATATTAGAGCCCATTCGACCACTTAAAGAAAAATTATGCTATCTCTTACCGTTCTCAAGTTATTCGAGGAAAACCGAAATTGCCATTTTTTATGTCTCTACTACTTTTATTTTAACGAATGTCGAAAAATTTTAAAGTTTTTTGACACATGCTTTTACATAACAGGCCATCATCAAATCTTCACGGCTACATTTCGATTCTTTGGGCCGTCAACTATTTTTTTGTAAATACGGACCTGCACTGTTTTGTTGGAATATCGATAAAGCATTCACAGACCAATACAGTGCTATATGTACATGTAAAGTTTTATGCGATGCTTTGCGAGAAAAAATAATCATAAATTCTAGTAAAGGCTTGCTTATAGGGCCTGAAATAGTCCAATTTAATATTTTTTCCATGATCAGGAAACCTATAGATTTTTACATATTTTTGCGTGGTAAAGTTATGTAAATGAAAAAATCGAAAATTTAAAAAAAGGATTCGTTTTTCGTAAATTAAAAATCTAGATTTTCATTGATAACGTTTAAACTGTAAGTTGTAATGGAAACATGTTAATACACAAATTCTAGGTAATAGCAAGAAGATCAATGAAATACAATCTACAAATTTTCTATTGATGGTTTGCAAATAGCAACAAGCATAATTAATGCAATAATTAAATACATCTATGGAAAGCAATGGCCGACAAATATGGAAAACTGAAAGAAATAGATGCACCTGATTTCATGAGATCACGATTTCTTAGCCATGAGAATACAACTAAGAAGAAGATGGGAAAGCAATAAGAGCTTAATATATTTATGAAATAAATAGATTTTCCTGGTTAAATTATAGTAAACAATTTCGTGCTGAAAAATTCAGTATTTTAGCTACAATTCAATTTACAAGTAAAATAAGTATACCTCAAGTTGCATAATTGTTTTTACAGCGAGGAAGAGTCTGGTGACTGCATATTTGTAAATAGTGCATCTATCATTTGTATATTCTGGATCATTAAATTTACTATCGCACAGGCCTACAAAATGGCGTCGAAAAAAAGTAATCTTAAAAATTAAAAAAAAATCCTAGAGACCAAACTTGCATAATTTCGCAACACAAAAGCGGTCACCCGGTTGCAATGGTCAGTGGTTTTTGCAATTTGCAAGCCAACAAAACAATATATTACTACTTTGACCCTATTATTCGATATACCTACAACTTTCATATGCACATGTTTTAACTATAATATACAGTTTGGAAGTCATCAACGAGAAACTTTGATTCTCCTGATTTCAACAATTACTTAATTTACAAATGAAAAACAGAAGCTGGTATTTTTTGATATATTAGAATTTTCCATAAATATCGCCTTCTAATATTTTTTACCCTGATGCTTATTTTTTCTCCCAAAAAAGTCGTATTAAACGTATCATCTGATAAACCAACCTCTTTTATTGATTTATAGATATTCTAACAAAAAATTGGAGGACCGTATTTACAAAAGGGCGTTGATGATGAGCCAGAACAAACGAATCGTAGCGTTGAAGATTTGATGACGCCCTATTGTGTAAAATTATATGTCAAAAAACTTTTCTCATTACCATTTTTCGATTTTCTTTAAATTAAAAGCAGTACAGGCAGGGACGTACCCAAGTTTTGGTTTAGGGAGGCGCAATTAGAAAAGAAAATGTCCTAGAGGGGACAATTCGGAAAAAAAGAGGGACAATTCAGAAAAATTTTTGGTCCAGGTGGGACAAGTCAGCAAATTTATGGGGAGGTTTAATGGTACACGAAAGGTTTTTTTAAAGTCAGGGGGGAGCTGCCCTCCCTGCTCCTCCTCGGTACGCTCATGAGTACAGGCAAGAAACAATAAAATTGAGAACGGTAAGAGATAACGATTCTTTTGCCTTAAGTAGTATAATGGGCTCTAAAATACGCAACTCTGGTCCTATTAATCATGTTTGTATCGCTTACCGTTTCTTAGATATCAGTGTTTTTCTTTCATATATGAGAGACCTTGTAGTCAACCAAACGCCAGGGTATGTAAAATATTGTAATTTTATATTATTGAATGAAAATGTGTAAATATATATATATATATTCTTTGTGTATTTTATTTTACCTTTCCATTGTTATTAAATATTTTCGAATCAATAACGATTATTTCAATAACCTTTCTTATGGAAAAATGGACTTCCGTCAAATTATTTGAAATATTGGTATATTGTAGAACTTGATGTTCTGACAAAGAGAGTCCATGGGCTCAAACAGATTCTATCAGAAGTTTTCGAGTTACAGAGTGTTAAACAGCGAAAATGCCTAATTTTTGATCACAGATTTCTCATAATAGATAGTTTTCCGGTTATTGGAGAAATCGCAATTTGAACATTATTGGACGTAAATATTTCACAAAACATTGTTATAATTTTTTGTGGATTACAGGGTATTTAAGAAATACGTAACATGTGATTTTGGAGAAAATCTTTATTTTTATTACAATGTTGAAAACATAAGAAGATATTGCACAATTAATATCGCGTTATCCTAATAATTTCTTGGATGTGCTTCATATAATATACATTGTGAGACATAAATATAGCTAGAGAGGGCATATATTATTTTTTCCTATTAATGAGTTAGCATATACGAACCATTAGTGTTGCAATTGTAATAAGTCATTAAACACATATATGATTCATCTCTTTATACTCAACAGGATGTTAAACTGATTGCAAAAACTGTACATATGGAAAAAAGGTAGTTTTTTTATACTACTCCGTAGTTTTAAATTCTGTCCGTCAACTTTGTATGTTATTTCATTTTTGCGTTAACAAATACCTATTATTAAAATTGTATGACTAGTTTTCGGGATATAGGGTGTTAAACACAGAAAACGTTGGTTTGTACATTGTGTGAGATGAATATTGCACAAAAAATTTATTATTTTTTATTACAGGGTGTTTCCCATATATGTGACATTTTTTTCCGAAAATTCATTTTTTATTATAACGTTGAATACATAAGAAGATCTAATTGCACAATTAATATAATGTTATAGAAATTAATTCTTGGACGTGTTCATACATTATACAGTGTGAGTCGTTAATATTGCTAAAGTGGGCATCTATTAATTTTTTCATTAATTAAATAATATTAAATTATACAAATAACACTAAATTCTACAGGTATGCAAAAATTGTACAAATTGAAATATTGTAGTTTATACAGGGTTACTCATTAATGGTAAAAAATGCTATATACCCACTATAACTATATTTACGACTCACACTGTATAATATATGAATACGTCCAAGAACTCATGTCTTATTAATTGTGCGATTACATCTTATGTATTCATCGTTGTAATGATACAATGAGTTTTCTGAAAAAAACATGTTACATATATTGGAAACACACTGTAATAAAAGATAATTAATGGTAACTATTTTTTTCAATAGTTTTGTCAAATAACGCGGTAATTACGTTTTCTGCAATAAACGGAAATAATACACGTTTGTTATGAAAAATCTCATAAGAAAAAGGAGAGATTTCCGATGTTTAACACCCTATATCCCGAAAACTAGCCATACAATTTTAATAACATTCTGCTCAGTTAAACACTGAATATTTATTAACATAAAAATGTTATAACATACAAAGTTGACGAAGAGAATTTAAAACTTCAGGGTAGTATAAAAAACTACCTTTTTCCATATGTACAGTTTTTGCAAACAGTTTAACATCCTGTTGAGTATCAAGAGATCTGTTTATTGTCTTATTAAAATTACAGCTCGAATGGTTCGTAAATTATGACTCATTAATAGGAAAAAAATATATATGCCTTCTCTAGCTACATTTATGGCTCACACTGTATATTATAAGAAGCATGTCCAAGAAATTATTACTTTAACGAGATATTATTGCTGCAATAACATCTTCTTATGTTTTCAACGTTGTTATAAAAAAACTGATTTTTTTCCAAAAGCACATGTTACGTATTTTTTAAATATCCTATAATCCAGCAATATTTATGACAATTGCTTTGTGAAATATTTATGTGTAATAAAATACAAATCACAATTTCTCCAATAACCGGAAATAAACACGTCTATGATGCACAATCTGATATCAAAAATGTGACATTTTGATGTTTAATACCCTGTATCTCGAAAAGCAATCACAGAATTTGTTTGTGCCCACGAACTCTTATGATCAGAACATCAACTTCTTCAACATACCAAAATTTCAAACAATATGACGAAACTCCATTTTTCCCGGTCCTTTGTCAATCAGACGATTTTCTGTGCCGTAACTCTGACAGTTCAACTTTATCTAATTACAGCACATGGTTACATAACATTCCTGTAATCAAATTAAACTAAAATCCTATAGGTGCGAGATAGGCAAGAAATGGTCTTGCTTCTGGGCTTGAAACGACTACTAGACTTATAGAGACTCTGATACAAAAATAATCTTTCTAAAAATGAATTACATTCAGTTAAAGAATTAAGAAATGATAATTCAATCAAAATTTTACCTGCAGACAAAGGCAATGCAACAGTGATTTTGAATAAAAATGACTATGATGACAAAATTATGAACATAATTAATCAAGGACAATACATTAAACTAAACAAAGACCCGACAAGTTCAGTAGAAAGCAAAATATACCGTTTACTCTACAGTCACAAACACGAATTTACAGACCAAGAACGCAAAACTCTCACTCCACATTATACTAAACCTCCACACTTCTATGGCTTACCAAAAATTCATAAAACCAACATCCCTTTGAGACCAATTGTCAGTTCCATAAATTCTCCATGTAATGAACTTTCAAAATTTTTGCTGAAAATTATTTCTCCACTTACAGGTAATTCAATTTCTCATCTTAAAAACAGTGCAGATTTCTTAAAAGAATTGTCTCATATACAATACAAAAATACATTTACACTAGCAAGTTTTGACATAGTAAACTTATATAACAATGTTCCCGTAGCTAAAACACTGCCTATAGTAAAAGAATTATTGGAACATGACTATTCACTTCATCAACGAACTCGTTTATCTATTAACACAATAATGGAATTACTTACTTTCTGTACGAAAACAACTTACTTTCAGTTAAACGATGATTTCTACCAACAAGATTTTGGCATGGCTATGGGTTCTTGTCTGTCCCCTGCCTTAAGTAACATCTTTATGGACAAATTTGAAGAACAAATGATTTTTTCAAAAGAAAATAAACCGCTGGTGTGGTGGCGTTATGTTGACGACATATTCATTATTTGGGAACAAAATCTGGAAAATTTGCAGGAATTATTTGCCGACATAAACAACAAAGAACCAACCATAAAATTTACATTAGAAATCGAACAAAATATCAAACTACCTTTTTTGGACATTTTAATAACAAAAACACAATCTTCATTTGAAACAGAAGTTTACAGAAAACCAACTCACACTAACAGATATCTCAATTTTAACTCGAACCATCCAAATACGGTAAAAAGAGGTGTTATTAAATCTTTATAAGACAGAGCAAAGACTAACTGCTCAGATACTACTAAATTCAACAAAGAAAAATCATTTATACAAAATGTTCTAACTGCAAACAATTACCCTCAAAAATTTATTAACAAAGAGTTAAATAAAATTGAGCACAAAACAACTGATAACCAACACCAGACTTCACCTAATAATACTGACAACCAGGAAAACCACATTATAACAACAACAATACCATATATACAGGGCCTGTCAGAGAGATTGAGAAGAGTAGGCAACAAATTTAACATCAAAACTACATTTAAAACAACAAATACGCTTAAATCTATATAACAAAAACAAAAAAAAACCAAAAAACGCTACGCAAAACTCAAAAATTGCATTTATAAGATTCCTTGTGAATGTAATAAGTTTTATATTGGAGAAACCTTTAGACCTCTTAATGTTCGAATAAATGAACATCAAAATTACATAAAGAAACGTCAGTTCGAAAAATCCAAAATTTGTGAACATGCTTGGGACCAAGGCCATAAAATACAATTTCAAAACACAACAATATTACACAAAGAAGAACACTGCATAAAACGAAAATTAAAAGAATCTGCCTTAATTCTGTTAAATGAAAACGACTGCATCGCTTCTACTTCCGTAGATTTCAGTCATGTCTGGTTGCCGATAATTAAAGATGAAATTAACAATGGGCATATCCTTTTGAACAACCCTATATCGGGATAGTTCATGAGGTTTTTCCTAGGTTTTCCCTTATGACTTTAATGGGATCACTGAATTATCAGAATTCTTTGATCACATTTTTTGGCAAATGCACTATCTTAAAAAGAAAGTCGTCCCTAGGAACGCCACAAATAAATTCTGAAGACAATTTTTCAAGTTCTTCCAACTTGAAAAAATTTTTTGATTTATAATGATCTTTGGAATTTCTTGTGCACCCTGTATATTTAAAATCAAAAAAATTTTCCCATAGTAACGTAAACATATTTGTCAAAATAATTGTCATATATTTCAATTTTACTTTATAAATTTATATCCATTGAAAACGAAATCCGACAGGATTTAGAAACGTTTGGTTTTAAAATATACACAAGTTTGAACTCTGATGTGGTATTATTCCCAAGAAAATCTAAAATAAACTCTGATACACATTAATAATATATCGTCTACAGTCGCGACACCTTTTACGTTGTGTTATTATGTAAAAATATAACATAAAAATCAGAAAAAATACCCTCCTTAATTGTAACTGTTGAAGTCAAAAAAACGTTACGAAACCAAATGAAAACTGTTTGAGAACACAAAAATTGTAAATTGTGAGTATTTGGACAAAAATTTAACCGCTATCTTTGTAGATGTACCACTTAGTTGGACGTTAAAAATAAAAGAGTAATGACATTTGAAAGGACTGTTAATTCTTTTAGAGTAAACCACACAAACGCATATATCTTACCCGGTACACTTAAACACAATACAATTTCTTTTGTCATTGTTTAACTTTCAAATATTCAATTATAAATTATAAAAAAATATACGAAACCGTCTAAATTAGTCGGGCTACTTAATGCAACTGTTGTTCAAGTTTATTAGTTTAAAATTTGCGTGTATGATCAACCGACAGCGAAAGAAGTGAACAACTGTAGTGTTACTCACTGTGTTCGTAACCAAAGAATTTGTTTCAAAATAAAAGATCTTGAAAGTCAAAGTGATTATTTGTAAATTTCTGAACTCTCAAAATCTATTGCATTTGGTGGCAGAAGTGTGAGATTAAGTGAAGCTAACATCGTAAATTGATTTATGGCTACAACTCGACGTACGGCGGAAATAGACGAGACTAGAAAAAAATATATATTCAAAGAGCTTGTTGACAAACTGGATGAAAAAGTAACACAGATCCTGAAAAAACCTTGACATAAAGGCAAAACAAAATCAACAAAAAATCCACCAAAGGTTATTGAAATCTTTTGCTGATACAAGTAAAATAGAATTAGAGAACGTTGTAACTAATATCGATGAAAAACAAAAAAAGCAGATTTGAATTAAGGGATTATCTTCAAAATTTGAATTAACAAAACATAATGAATTTAAAACATAAATAAAAAAACTCGAACAATCTGAATTAAAGAGACAGACTGACGAATTAAAAAGACAGCAGCAATTTTAACAATTAGTGCAAATAATACCGCAAGTTAATGAAGCAGTTAATCAGAGAAATCAAATAGTGGAATACATAAAAGAGATAAACGATGACATAAATATCCTACAAAATACCGTGGATATTATTGAAACGAAAGTAGATCACATCGATTCCATCCAACATCAGGTAAAAGTTGAAATAGTTGCAGAGTGGGAAATACCAGAACCCCGTAAGTACCAAAAGATCTTTTGTCAAACCAGCCAAATTTGATGGTAAGTCATTATGGCCTTTGTACAAACAGCAATTTAAAGCCGTGGCTGCAGCTAATCGGTGAGATAACCAATAAAAATCTACCTCTGCTGAAATTTCTTTAAGATGCAAGGCATTAGAACTCTTCCAAAGCCTTCCAGTGGATAAACCAGGTAATTTCGACAAAATTCTCGCAATCTTAGACAAATCATGCAAGGTACAAATAAGTGAAAAAACGCAAAAATCCGGAGAGAGTCTACAAGAATTCGAAGCAGAGATTAGACGATTAATACACCTGTCCCACTAGCACTACCAGAAGAAACTAAAAATCAATAAAATCAATTGGCCACACAAAGTTTTATAAATGGTATCAGAGATGTTGAAGTACAAAGAAATCTAAGACTTAGCAGCCTCAAAAAGAGTAATGAAGCTTTGCTCCGGGCTTAGGGAGTAAAGGCCGCCATGACATATTCAAGCCGACAAAGAAAAGACAGCATTCTCCAAGAGCAAAGGTCTATTTCAGTTCACTGTCATGCCCTTTGGGTTATGTAATTCTCCCGCTGCATTTGAGAGGCTAATAGAATATGTATTGAGCGGGTTGACGTAGAGAAAATGCTTACTATACCTTGACGATATTCTGGTCATGAGCCACACATTCGACGACCATCTGAAGAACCTTGGCGAACTATTTTCCAGACTTAAGAATGCCGACCTGAGACTCAACCCAAAGCAGTGTTCCATGTTCCAAAAAGTAGTAGGTAGAGCTTTTGGAGCACGTCGTTTCTGAGTGAGGAATTCGCACAAATGAACATAAGATAGAAGGCATTCGTGATTGGCCGGTCAAGAGAGACAAGCATGAGGGGTCGTAACCCTCTGGTTCGTACTACATCTCTTCATCGGCAGACGACTGAAAAAGAGACCTATTGGAGTTACATTCAGACCAGATCGTAACTTTTAATCCAATATATTCCAGAAGGTTGGGAACCAAGAAAACGAGAATCACATCTTTGCATCCACATTGAGACAAAATGGTGAAAATATTCAACAGGACCATAAAACAACAGCTAGTTCGCCAGCAATAACCAGCGTGATTGGGATGAGCATATTGCCCTATTCCTCTTGGCCTATCGCTCACTCGTACCTATCAGCAAACTACTGAGCTGAGATTCCCTTGTGATTTGGCTTATCGGAAGAACAGCCCCAGGAAGTCAACGATTATGCCGACCTACTTCGACAGAACATGCTGGTAATACACGATCTAGCTATCTGAATACATATGTTGGCCACCGGCGATAGGAGGAAAACACGATATGACCTCAAGGCAAATTCAGTCGGAATCCAAGAGCGAGACAAGGTCTGGCTGTACAACCCCCAGAGGAACAAATGCAAATGTCCAAAGCTCACACCTGCCTAGGTCCATAAGATTGTCCATTGTCTATCGTATTCGCCGGAATCCAAGAGCCAAGATGAAGATGGATGATTCCAATCGGGACGATCAGAATGAAAAAAACTTACGAAGCATTTTAACTTAGTCGTTCCGATAAAAACTGTAGCTAAATTTAGAAACCGGCTAAAATAAAGAAGAAGAGCAACACAGCGGCTATCCCGAAATTTCGATGGAAGTAAAAAACGACGTTGAAAATGTTCTTAAATATACCCTAACAAATCAGCAATAATCATCGAATTAAGGTATTTCCTACACTGGCTATTTAACGCAAATACAATATTTGCGTTAAAGTTCAGTAGTTTAAAAATTTGTGGTGTGTGATTAATCGATGGCAAAAGAAGTGAACAGCTGTAGTATTACTCATTGTGTTTGCAACCAATGAATTTGTTGAAAAATTAAAACGTAGAAAGTGAAAGTGAATATTTGTAAATTTTTCAATCCATTGCAATATTAGTATCTAATGAATAATACAAATTAACGACAAGACGTCACAAAGAACTCTCAAAATATAAATTAATATTATTTTCAGGACTTAAATAGCGATAATAATTTTGTAATGGTCTCTGTTATAATGGCAATTATTTTTATATTTGGTTTAAGTTGTCATGCTGGTCAAGAAGCCTCCAATATGGTATGAACTTCCTTCCCAATGTCAACCTCAATTTCTAATACATATGATATATTTTAGTACGAGCGAGTGCACAAAAGTTTAAGTTCATGTAATTGGTTTTACTGGAATATGCAGAACAAAAAATTTCTACTAATAATATTACCTAATACACAAAAAAAGAAAGAAATCACTATGGCTGGAGTAGTTAATTTGCAACGTGAATTAATATTCAAGGTAAGTCAAATATAAGATTACTCTCTTCGAGGTAAATAAACCAAGTTTACGAAAAGTCTGAATGAAGAAAAGAGTACTCTTGTTTTATTTGTTCTATAAGCCGTTTACTCGTTAATTACACTGCAATATATATATATATATATATATATATATATATATATATATTAGGGTGCTTTTTTTTGAGCTATTTTTTTTTCGGTCCCATGGTGAAATTTTGTCGGAAGTACCATAAAAAAATCCCTGAGAGTTTGAGCCCTCAATATTAATATTAAGTACTAGACCAAGGCGTGTAAAGATTTCCCATTTAAAATACACGTAAAACTTGGTTTTTTTTCTTTTAAATTTTGTAACTCAGAGGCATTTGATTGGATTATCTCGCCCAAAGATAGGTCTTTCTCAGAATTGAACGCTCTACAAAAGTCTCCATTACAGTAAAGTCATAACTTCCACCTACGGGGTAGTACGGGCTCCTAAACCTAATTTTTCCATAAAATTTGCGTTTTTTTGGATTTATCTCGTACACAACACTAGCTACGGAAAAATTGTAAATGACAAACTTGTAGGAAATTTAATTTCCTACAAAAAAGTCCTTGGTACCAAATCGTGAATACTAATACTTTTTGAGATACAGAGATTTTAAGTTGAAGTAGTATGGAATCTGTAAGTTAAATTGTTAAATAAATTAGTTTTACTATAAATTGTCATTTAAATCACTGATTATTATTATTTCACATTACAAACCATTGAAAAATTGTATAACTGAACATTTTAAAGGTGATTTACAACTGATAAAAGATCTCATTGAGTATCGAAAAATACATACAGAAATTGCCAATGCAGCACTTGCAAAACTATCAAGACATTTATGGTATTTGCATGAACAATTAGCTTGCTTGCCTCTGTTCGATGATACGGTGTTACCAGAAGAAAAATTGAAAATGGTTGAAAAGTTGAAGAGTACTGAAGTTTTCGAGAAATCGAACATGCATTTTTCAGTGCCTTACAACCTAATTTCTTCATTTGCTGACAACTACATCAGTGACTTTGTGACTCCAAACTCAACCTTCATTTTTAAACAGTTTGACCTTTCTTATGAATTTATAAATACTGAACCACATACAGGAATCAAATCCTGAGTACCAAAAATGTCGTGACACATTTAAAAACTTGAAAGTGGTAAATGATATTGCTGAACGAGGAGTTGCCCTTACTCAAAAATTCAATGAAGCTTTAACTCATAATGAAGATGAAAGACAAAAATGTTTCAAACAGTACAAAATCATCGCTCACAGTATCCATTGTGCACAAAATCAACTTGCTCGAGGAAAAATGATTTTTAAAGTATAAAATTGTGTTTATAGATGTGACTTTACTTAAAATTAGATTTTTTGTTGTTTCCAATATTTTTGTAATTCATTGAAAACATCATTAAATAAATTGTTTTTTTTTTCAATGAAAATTGTACTTAAATATAGTCATTTTTATTAGCAACTATAAATTTTGATGAAAAATGTAGAATTTATGATAAAAAGTTGATAATTTAACAATTAAACTCAGAAATCCATTAAAATTCCATACTACTTCAACTTAAAATCTCTGTATCTCAAAAAGTATTAATATTCACGATTTTTTGTAGGAAATTAAATTTCCTACAAGTTGTTATTTACAATTTTTTCGTAGCTAGTGTTGTGTACGAGATAAATCCAAAAAAACGCAAATTTTATGAAAAAATTAGGTTTAGGAGCCCGTACTACCCCGTAGGTGGAAGTTATGACTTTACTGTAATGGAGACTTTTGTAGAGCGTTCAATTCTGAGAAAGACCTATCTTTGGGCGAGATAATCCAATCAAATGCCTCTGAGTTACAAAATTTAAAAGAAAAAAAACCAAGTTTTACGTGTATTTTAAATGGGAAATCTTTACACGCCTTGGTCTAGTACTTATATTAATATTAAGGGCTCAAACTCTCAGGGACTTTTTTTTATGGTACTTCCGACAAAATTTCACCATGGGACCGAAAAAAAAAAATAGCTCTAAAAAAAAAGCACCCTAATATATATATATATATTATATATATATATATATATATATATATATATTTTAAGTAACAGCAGAATATGAAGCAGTCTTTTATGAGCCGTTTTATAAAGTAATGAAAGACACTTTAACATTCATTTCCTAGTCAGTCCTTTTAACTATAAACCAAATTCATAATTGTGATTACAATTTGAAAAAGTGCACACATTATTACAGATGAATTATGATGTTAATAAATTAAATCTACAAATTTTTGAGTGACTATTCATGACATTCATAGCAAAGTTGGACATATGAAATTTTTGTTATCAAAAATAACATTGTAAATGGGATTACTTGCCATTGTCTGTCGATTTGTAAATGATTACAAGAAATGTTTTGAAGTTTTGGATTTCGTTTTTTCATTAACATTTAATAGTTAATAAATACAATCACAAAAAAAAACTTTTATAATAATTTTGTTTCTTAACCATTGACAACGGGGTCTGACCTAGACCCTGAACCGTTGGAATATACAGCAATTTTCTTAACTGTGGTGTATTTCCCAAGAAGTACTTGGACATAATAATTTTGTTCATATGCCAGAACTAGAGCATTATTGAAATTTTGGGTGTGAGAATTTAGAATGCAGTGCACAACTTTCTTTTCCTAATCTGATATGGTTTTTATGTGAGAGCATTCTACTTGTTACAGTTCTTGATGTTTGTCCTATACACGTTGCATCTCAATTAGTACAATCCATATTATATATAACATTAGATTTAAATTTTATTTTGATAAATAAAAGACCACCTGTTTTGATTAATTTGTAACTTATTAAAATACTTATTAGATTTTTTTAAGTTTACTATTTTTGTTGATAATGTTTAATAATTGAATTCCCTCTTTCTCTGTAATGAGCATAGAATATGGAATGTTGCTGATTAACTGACAATGCTTACTATACAGTTGTTAAAAAATATGTAATTTAATATATTTAGATATTTAGATATCTATTATAAAATTCATTTTCATAATTTTAATAAAGTTATATTTGAGTTTGATTGGCTGATGAGAATAATAATCTATATATTTACCAGAACTTTTATTTAACTTGCAATGTTTTGTATGTATGTTCAGGTCAAACCGAATTTTAGAACAGTTATCCTTAACTGATGTATGATTAGTGAACTGACGACATTCTAAATCCAATATGTCGGCCGAGACAAGATGGTAGACTAGTTATTTTTTGTGCACTCTCACGATATAGGTATCAAATGATAGCGTTTGCTAAGACGAATACGAAAAATAAAATGCCTTCATTCTAAATTCAATTTGATGGACCGCTCAAGATAGCGGATTAGTTGAGAATTGAAAATAAAGAGCAATAATTTAAATTTTTTCCGCTAATGTGTAAATCATTTTGTCGAGTAAGAAAAACAGTGAACTATGACTTAACTACACTGAAACGACTACGGAAAGAAACTAAGACATTTATTGGCAATTTTTTTTTCTTTTTTAACAAAAGGAGTTATTACATTTTTTGTTATATGAGATGTGATAGGCAGAGGCTGTTATAACAAAATGATTTAAAATCCATTGTTTGTATTCTTTTCCTTGTCGTAAGAGCAAAAAGTCTTTAAGCGAATTATCTATTTTAATTATTATTCGTCAATAATATCACATATCAGAAAAATATCCTTGAATCCCTTTTAATTTCTAAATTCGTATTTTTTTTTATTTTAGGCTGTACAGCTTTGTTACAGTTTAATCACGATGTCCCTGAACTTAAAAAATTAAATTTAAAAATCTATAAATAATTTGGTGTTATTCTAGTGTATTTTTGTATTTTAATGCAAAGACTTTAAAATAAAGATATATTATCCTCATTCTAGCTGTATTCATTTATTTTTGAGGTGAAATAATGTGATTATATCTACATACATATGTATATACATAATCACATGTCTAGTTGTAGACTTTTATATATATATGCGGTTGTCAAATATAAAACAAGCACTTTTAAGGCAGTGTCGGGTCTGTTACGAACGGTGGGAGGTCTTCATTGTCAGATATTCGTTGAAGTGCTTCTTCTACCGTTATGCTTGGATATAAATGGCAATTATTTCTTATGGTTCTATGGAAGTTTTTTATTTATCCTGGTAGTCTATAGTGTTCATTATAACTGTGGCGTTTCCTTTATCGGCAGGAAGTATGGTAATATTTTCGGATTCATTGAGAGTCTTGAGGGCTCTCATCTGCTGTCGGCTGAGGTTTGGTTGACAGAGTTTCGCGGATCTGATGACTTGGGAAACGTCTTGCCTTATCAGTTCTGTCGTTTTTTATCTAAATTATAGAGACTTGTTTCGACGTTGGAGATGATTTCTTCGCAAGGAATTTTCTTCGGAGCAATAGCAAAGTTGAAAGCCTACGACTAGACATTATACACCTCTACGAAGAACTACGAAAAACTGAGAGGAAAAAGATGTATTTCGCTGTGCAACCTCAACTTTTTGATCAATTGCCGCAATCAGAACTTGCTACTAACTTTCACAAAGCTGTCACGCCATACAAGGAATAGGAAAATTGAAACCATTCTGGATAAAGCAAGCAGGGCCCTTCTCAAAGAATAAATAAAGAGAATCCGGCAAGAAGTGAGCGAAACAGAACAACAACTCTGCTGCTAACATAATGGCGCACCCAGACCGACAAAACCCAATCATCTTTAAACCTCCAGAAAAAACTAAAGAATTTATAAACAAAGTCCAGGAAGAACGAAGAACCAACAGCCCAAGACAACATCCGCAGTGTCCACAACATCTCGAACCACCCACTCTCAACAAGGGAAATTTGTGTGCTTAGTAAAGGTTTCAACTTTGCTATTGCTCCAAAGAAAAAATCCGATCGAGCATATCATGTCCAACATCGAAACAAGGTTCGCAAATTTACATACAAAACGGCAAAACAGATAAGGCAAGACGTTGCCCAAGTCATCAGATCCGCGAAGCCACCTCAACCAAACCACAGGAAATAAAAGCTCTCAAGACTCTCAAAGAATCTGAAAATATCACCATAGTACCTGCCAATAAAAGGAAACGCCACCATCGTAATGAACATTATAGACTATCAGGATAAAATGAAACAACTTCTCCACAATGACTCAAGTTACAAACCATCATGCACCACCTACCTAGAGAAAATAACGAAATTCAAAATTAAAGAAACACCCATAGAACAAGAAATACAGAAAAAACTGATCGCTAGGGAAAAAGTCAAGTAGATGCCCCACTTTAACCTATAGTTAGTGCTTTCAACTCGTCAGTTTACAATCTAGTCAGTACCCTACAACCCATTATGGAAAAAGCATATTCTTCCATTAAAAACATTTCACGTATGTTCTCAACAATCATTTCGATATCAAGTCTATATCCAAGCATACCGGTAGCACTTCAACAAATATCTGACAATGAAGACCTCCCACTTCAGAATAGACTTATCAGGACACTGCCTTAAAAGTGCCTGTTTTATGTTTGACAACCGCATATATAAACGAACCGACGAAGCAGAAATGGGATCTCAACTATCACCAGCGGAGTCTAATCTCTTTATGACCTATTTCCAGGAAAAGGAACTACGGACAGCAAACCTGAATCCAAACTTATGGATAAGATACGTCGATGACGTATTTGTCATAAGGCCTTCTGGCAAACAAGAACTGCTCAAATTTCTAGAGCACCTAAACCGGATACACCCCAGAATTCAATTCACACTAAAACTTGAAGGAAACATTCAGCTGCTTTTCCTTGACTTCCTCAAAATAAACGACAACGGCCCTGTTCAAACATCAATAACAATGGGACCAAAAAATAAATTTAGAAAGTTTTAAACAGATCGCACCAACAGCCCATGTTAAAAGAAGACTAATACGAGAAGCTATTGAAATCGAAAAAAGTGGACAACTAAACAATCAGACACGATACGATATCTACCGGAGGTATATAAATATAAAGCCCAGGTAGAATACCTCTCAGTTCATCGTGACAAGTCATTGAGTATGCCAAATGAAGCCTGAGCGAAATGTCTGCGAGTTTCAAATTCGACTCATACTATCGAACGGATGTTCCCGAATATATATAATATATATATATATATATATTATATATATATATGTTATATCACACAGCAATTAATTAACTTTTTAAAAAAATATTAATATAACTGACAAAAGTTCTGAGTAATAATGAATACAGAAGAAGAGAAATTTTACAATATATAAGTTTAAAGATGCTGAATAGGCATAGTTGACACGGCGATTCTCACGGATGTCGGCGGCGCCGTAATATGACACCACGCGTGTCGCTGAGTCAGCTGGGAACGTTGAATTGTCGATGCCATATAAGTTCGTGATAAGTTGATAGTATAAACTTATAAAACAACTCCCATCCATATAAAAAAGTTGATGGTACAGCATCAACTTTTATACTAGGTTGTGGAGTTCCATATCGTCGGTTAGACTCAGGAGGCTGTGTAGCTTTCCTTTGGACTTAGGGTTGGATGGTGCTGTAGGGGGCGTGTGCTGGACAGCGGATCTTCTTGAACCTCTTCTGGATTGACTTCACTGTGAGCAGTATAATCACAATGACTATTAACGTGACTGTTGTGATTGTAAGCCAGGACATATGTTTTTCTAACGGTGGTTGTTTCATTAGCTTTTCCAGTTTCCATAGAATATTGGGTTAGCTTATGACTGGCAACACTAGGTCTTGTACGTCTAATTCTTGCAACTGTAAGGGTGTTAAATTTGTTATTTCCTTCGCAGCTGGCATGCCATTGCAGCAGTCGGAAGGAATGTCCACTGGGTGGTTCCTGTAAGTGATGTTTTCAACATGTTTGGAACTTCTTGTAGTATGGACCCTTGTGTTGTCGATAAAGGCATTGCAATTGGATTGGATTTGCAACACTGAATTTGTTGAAATGGTTTGTGTCAAGACATCTTGACCCTTACATTTGATGGCTATGGGTAGTTGTCTGGAAATTGAGATCAACCATAGGTTTATGTCGATCTCTTGTATATTATATTCTTATGCATATAATAATGAAGTTTTGCAGGTTGCTGGAAGTGTGGCTGGCTGTCTGAGAAGCTGACCTTCGCAGATGGCATCTTTGTCTATTGGATATGATATGGCTTTGGAACAAATCTTATGATGTTTAGTTAAAGGCTTGCAGTCGCCCAGGCCTTCGAAGGATATGTATAATAACGAATCGTCATCTCTCGCGATAAATTTTGTCTTTATTGAAAGTATATGATGGAACCCTGTTCGATCATCCAAAATGGGGATCGGATAAAGGCGGTAAAGGGTGTAAATCTCAGGATCAATTAAGGGAATTTTCACTACAAAAATGATTTTGGTGTTGATTTGAAAAGCTTCCAATTCTATCAAATCAATGTACTGAGCAACATTTGAACTGTAAATAGGAAGTGGCAAATTATTTTCATGTAGTGACTAAGAAATCTTTTGAAGGGAATCGACCAAATCTACTGGGGTTATGATCGAACTATGTAAAATTTTTAAGCGGGCGAAAGAGACTGCAGTTAAACCATCATCGAGACTATTTTCGATAAATACGAAACTCTCCATTAGGCTTTCACACAGATCCAAGATATTGATTTCAAATTCATGAAAATCAGGATCATTTGAAACGTATAAAATTGATTGCCTTGTTTTTTCAATGTTATTCGAGAATAGTTTCTCCTCGGATTGAAATTTTTGTAAAGTGTTGTTGAGGCTCGTAATGACTAAGGTTGTTACAGATATTTGTTTCTTTATTAAGTCCTGAATTTGGTGTTGGTCTTTAGTAATTTTAGTTATACAGTCATTTACGTATTCACCATCTGTTGCGTATAAGTTTCCTGAAATAGCTTTCCAAACTGATCCCAGTCCGTTGATAAATCTGCGTTTTCTTCTGTTGTTAGGGTAAGTTTGAGTGTCAGCGAAGATGTCTATATATTTAGAGTTAACGGATTTAGAAATTTGTTTCAAGAGGCTAACATGTGTTTGTATTTTTGGTTTAAATGATTTTGCATTAGTTGTGTTTTCGTTAATTGTCTCTAAAATTCGGTTTAGTATGGCGTCGTTATTTGAAATAGCACTTTTGAAAGGGCTGAGGTCTTTGAAGACCAGAAGTGTCTATTTGTCGTTAGAAATTTTAAGTGTGCCTTCCTAATGGAAGAAAACTCCTATTGTATTGTTAACGGGTGTAAGAGGGTATTGTTGGAGGTTCACGACTGAAAACAGTCCATAGAATCTGAATAGAAGGGATTCATTCAAAATATGGTTTTAGTCTGTCAAAGTTAATTTGTTAATTAGTCTGAAGTTTATAACGGTGGCAAAGTTTTTTCTTATGGCGGTAATTTCAAAAGGTCCAATGAATTTGTTTTCAGATTTGCTCTTAACCAGAGACTCTTTCACGTAAACTTTATCTCCTACTTTGTATTCTGGTTGATTAGTCGAAACATCTTTGTCAAAACTAACTTTAGATTTTTGTTTTTGTTGGTCGGTTTTTGCGCGGGCAAGTCTATAATAGTAGTTCATTCTGTTGTTAAGATCCCTAACATATTTGAAAATGAGTTTTTCCTGATCGTACATTTTTTCGGGGGGTCTACTAAAAGTATGCCCAAAGGTAAGTTCGTAGGGCGTGAAGCCGGTAGTCTTGTTTTTAGTGTTGTTGTAGCAGATAACTGTTTAAGGGAGGACGTTGCATGGATGTTCGTCCGGATGTTAAGCCCTTATCATTTCCGCTAAAATCGCGTGAAACCTTTCGATAGAACCATTTGATTCGGGATGGTGGACACTTGAAAAGGATAGTTTTATGTCATATAGTTCGCACAGGTCCCTTTGGAGAGTGTTATCAAATTCACGTCCATAGTCACAATGAATGCCAAGAGTTGTACCGTAATGTTGTAAGAATATTAGGAGGGTATTTACTACAGTTTTAGCTGTTTTGTCACCAATTGGGAGGCCTGAGTAAATTTGGTGAGTTCATCCCTAATCGTCAGTGCGTAGTTTCTAGTTGGATATTCGAAAATATCAATGTTGATACGTTCGAAGGGCGTTTTTTTGTGTTTCAGTTATGACAAAAGGAGCACTTAAGTTTTTCTACAGAACTTTACCTTTTGGCAAGTTTCGCAGGACTTAATACATTGCTTTACACTTTTGATTAGTCCAGTCCAATTATACTTTGCTTTAATGCGTCGGATGGTCTCGTTAATTCCACGATGAAGGTTATTCTTGCCGCAGTGGTATTGTTGTAGTATAACGGGAATCTCGTCTTGTGAAGGGGTCGTCTCGATATTTTGACAAATTTTAAAATTTACGTCTTTGTCTGCAAGTATAAAGGATAGTGTTTCAAGAATCGGTTGTTCGACGTTGTTTTCAATACAAAAAGTTTCGGATTCGTCGAACTGATCTTAGTTGTTATAGAGGATATTAAAAAGATGTGAGACAACTGTTCCAGGATCAAAGGGTAAAGGGACAATTAAATACTTTCTATGCCGGACAGATTTGCTGGCTAGAATGTTTAGTGTGTCGGTAGTGAAATTTGGGTCTTCTTCAGAAATATCTTGGATGATTTTGTCATGTAAGTCATTGAGTTTATTTTGCCAGAAGAAAGTGACTATTCGTTTGTGAGATTTGTCTAGGAGTTGGGCGTTAGAAATTTATATTTTTGAGTAATCGATTATCGGTTCGGTTTGATGTAATTGAACAAATCAATTAAACACTGTTGTCATTCTTTCGTCATGTTCATCGGGTTCTTGATCATTATCCGAGTCTGGTTGTTCTGGGCCGGTTTCGTTATTTGCAAAAATGTTGATTTTGGAAATAAAGTTCTAAAAAGAGGTTCGAGATAAGTTCTCGCATGTCGTCATTAAGGTGTTCTGTACGAATTTGTTTCCAGATAGTTAAGTTTCTGTCCAAGTTTAGAGAGTCTGTGTATTCTTGAGTATTTAAATTTAGGAGAGGGTGTGTATGATCAAGGGGTTCTAAAAAAAAACGACAATTTGAAAAATCCAAAATTTGTGAACATGCTTGGGACCTTGGTCATAAAATACAGTTTCAAAATTCAGTTATATTACTCAAAGAAGAACACAACACCAAAAGAAAACTAAAAGAGTCTGCTTTAATTTTGTTAAATGAAAACGATTGTATCGCTACTACCTCCTTAGAATTCAGTCGTTCCTGGTTGCCGATGATTAAGGAAGAAATTGCTAATGGTCATGTCCTTGTGAACAACCCAATATCGGGATAGTTCATAAGGTTTTTCCTAGGTTTTCCCTTATGGGATCACTGAATCAACAAAGTTCTTTGGTCGCATTTTTGGCGAATGCACTATCTTATAAGAAAGTCGCACCTAGGAGCGCCACATAAAGTTCTGAAGATCTCCCTTTCAAATTCTTCCAATTTGAAAGGAACTTTATGATTATATGATCTTTAGAAATTTCTGTGCTACCCTGTATATTACAAATAAAATTCTCTTAGTTACGTCAAAAATCAAATAATAAACATTGTCAAATATTTAAATTTACATCTTGGAATTGTACCTTTTTAATCCGTAGTTTCTTAGCCATTGACAACGGGGTCTGATCTAGACCCCGAAACGTTTGGAATATACAGCAATTTCCTTTAAAGTGTGTTGTTATTTCCCAATAAACACTTAGACGTTCTAAGTGAAGATCGGAAAAATTAACAGTTTTAGGCATCGCGTTCGCGTTTATTATTGAGGTCAGAAATTGTCTTTTAATTAACAGGTACAACAGCGTTGGGAAGTCTTACTTTGTCAATTACTTGTGTCGGTAAAATTGCCTCAGTATTAAAAAGATCGCACTTGAGTTTGAAAAGTTGTTCAGTTCTTGCTGGAATAGTTATTTGATTATTATGAGTAAAATTTGGTATTTTGGTATTGGGAATGTCTGTCGGTTGTGTTTTAGGTTGATCGTGGTCGGGGACTTTATGTAGAGGAATAGTTTTGAAGTTCGTTATTAACTGTTTTGATTTTAAGTCAACAATACATTCGAAATTCTCAAGAAAATCAACACCTAATATTCCATCAATCTCAGTATCTAGATTGTAGATAAAAACCTTATTATGAGGGTTACCTATGGCAAATGGAATAAGAGTTGATTCAGAAATAGGGATTTTCTCGTGCGAAATATCTTGGATTGTCACTTTTTCGGGAAATCTTTGACGGAAATTCTTAACGGTGTTTTCTTTAAAATGGAGATACCAGCTCCGGTATCGATGAGAAGTTCAAATTTTTCGGAAGCGTCCTGAATGTAATAATATTTTTGGAGTTTACTGTTAAAAGAGGACTTAGAGAAATGCTTGCTCCAGGAAATTCGCATTTGGGTCGAAATCTTCCAGATTCAAATTCTGGATTTGGGTTTGGAATTCGGAAATGGTAGTTGTTGAATCCGGGGGCTGATCTAGGCTTGGGAGAGCCAGAAAATCCTTGTATTCGTTCAAATTCAGGGCTTAAATAATTCTGGCTGATATCGTCAGAATAATATTGGTTATTATCGGTATAATAACCGTAATCAGTTTCAGAATTTTGGGAATAATCACCATTTTGATGGTGGTTAAAATGGTGTGTCCTTTCTGGGCGATATAGTGGATTTGTCTGTATTACAGACGGTCGGAATTGATTCGGCTTAAAAGGGGGTCTTTGAAAATTCGTCGGTCGAAATGGTGGACCTTCATGGTTGGTATTATTTGTGGTTGGATTTGGCCTCGAAAATTGATTTGGCCCTACACAATTTGGTAGGATATTTTGAGTTGAGTACTGAGGGTTATTTTGGTATCTTAAACGATAGTCTGTGGATATGTGGCCTAATCGTCCACAATTTAAACATTTGGTGGCTGACTTGGTTTCTTAGCCTGAATTGAGGGCTTAGGTGGAGCAGAGTTGTTTATCTTCTGTTCCTTGACGTAAGACAACTAAAGCTCTCTTCTTATGCGAGAATGTGCCTCGAGAAGATCTTTGGGTTGCTGGCACGAATGATTTGGCCTAAACGAGGTTCTAGTCCGGTAAGTAATGTATTTAGAACCATCGTAACTACAAGGGTAGTCTGAGCTTCTTTTTACTCATTACTTAGTCCAGACGCTTTTTGAATGCATGAGTGCATTTTCGCACTCAAAACCTGGAGCCTATTATTGAAGGTCAGTCGTTAGAAATTTCTTTGAGACGTTGGAGATCGTGAATCAGTGAAGACAGATCACGCGAGCCTCCGAAATGCAGTGTTAGAAGTTGTTAATCTCAAGGTATGAACCGGGGTTCTCGAGTTGACTATCTGAGCCGCTTTTCCCTTTAGCTTATTTTTAATGTGGATCACCAATAGATATTTTTGATCAGCGGTCGACATTACAATTACAAGTATGTATGAAGGTAGCCAGGGAGATTTGATCTCCTTCAAATTCCGGAATGATAGAAAATATTTCCGATAACCGGTACTTTTCGGTTTCATCGGAAACTACATTGTTTTTTGCTTGTGCCATTTTGATGTGTTAGAATTACAAGTTTAAAAAATAAAAGAATGAAATAAACGAGGGTTTGTAAAATGTGTTTCAATAAAAATATAAATGATTAAGCGAATGTATGTAAATGGGGTATAAACGATATTTTGAATAATAAACGGTAGATAAAAATGAAATATTAAAATAAATATATAAAAGTAAATCAAAATATACCAAATAAATATTTCAATTCAAATAATTCAAATAATAAAACAATTCAAATAAATAAAATAACCAATCAAGTAAAAATCAAATTATCAAATATATCAATCAAATCAATTAAATAAATTCTTAAAACCTTAAACGTTAGACGGTTCACTAATACTCACATTAACAGGAACATTGGAAGATCCGTGTTCTCATTGTTATCGCAGTTGGGACTTCTTCCAGGTTCTTTGCTCCGTTGAGGGTTAGAAGTAAGCTCGTATTCTAGTAACCTTAACGGATCCTACTGACTGTGCCAATTTGTTATATCACACTTCAATTAATTAACTTTTTAAAAAAGATTTTTATTTAAATAAACAAAGTAATAACTTTATAATAGAAATAAAAAAAATTACAATATAACTGACAAAAGTTCTGAGTAATAATATATACAGTAGAAGAGAAATTTTACAATATATAAGTTTAAAGATGCTGAAGAGGCATAGTTGAAACGGCGATTCTCACGGATGTCGGCGGCGCCACACGTGTCGCTGAGTCAGCTGGGAATGTTGAATTGTCGTTGCCATATAAGTTCGTGCTAAGTTCATAGTATAAACTTTTATAACATGTATATATATATATATATATATATATATATATATATGTTTTTTTAAGTTTTCGCGGGCACTAAATGTATTAGATGGTTTCCGGGAATTCATCCGCGTACTTGATAATTGATCCTTGCCGGGATCGGTGGTACAATGACGACGTTTCGGGCGAGTCACATCTGCCCTCTTCAGGTCGGTTCGTATAATTCTCGTAGCCTTCTGCTTTCGCTTCTAGTTACTCGAATACTCAGTAACAATTATCAACACGCGGATGAATTCCCGGAAACCATCTAATACATAATATATATATATATATATATATATATATATATATAATATTATTATTATCTTTATTGCCATAAATCAATAACAGACATAGCAACGTCAAATTACAGCAGAGATATTATCTAAAGTTACAATATGTACACAACAAAGAAAGACAAATAAAGTAGAAAGAACACAAACGGAACAAAAGAACAAATCCTGTCATAATGACTTAAAGTATAAATTATATCACTCATTCACTTTTATTTCGATTATTACAATCAACCTTAAAGTACCCATTCTTCAAATTATAATAACTTTTCTCTTTTAAGTATACAATGACAGAACTTCTGAATTTTTTAATATTATGAATTTTGGATATCTGATTTGGTACTGACCTAAACGCTTTTATCGCTCTGTAGTGAGTACTCTTTTCAAAAAATGCTGACCTGTGTCCTGGAGTTCTGAGTTCCCCTGCTTGCCTTGTCTGCATACGCATCTCTCCTGTGTAAACGTCGGTATTAGTATTAAACAGAAGCGGTTGTTTTTTAACCAATAAAACTAGCTGCAGAAAATACAGTGAGGGTACAGTTAATAATCCCTGTTCTTTAAACTGTAGCCGGCATGAAGTATTATATTTCAACCCCAGCATGCACCGGATTATTTTTTTTTGCCAGGTAAATATTTTGTTGCAGTGGAACTTGAACCCCAGCAGAAATTCCATATGTAATTATACTCTGTATGTGAGCAAAATAATAAACTTTTAATGAAGTCACAGACATTTGTTGCCTAAGGTATCTTAAAAGACCACAGATAGAAGCCAGTTTCGAGGCTAATTTATTAACATGTTCATTCCAGCACAACCTGGAATCAATTTGTAGACCGAGAAACTTTATTGACGACAATTCAGGTATTGACTTATTGTTCAGTTTTACATAAGGAGATTCAAGGTAAGTTCTATTTACAGTGAAACTAAGGAGGCCCGTTTTAGAGTAGTTTAATTGTAATAAGTTTTCATCACACCACTGCTCCATTTTACCAGCTATACTAGTGGAATATTAGCCCACTTTTCTTATATCTGAATGAACCACAATGACTGATGTGTCATCAGCAAATTGAAATTCTCTACTATACTGAGTAGACAGCGATGAAGAAAGAGAATTTACATATAATTGAAAAAGCAGTGTACCCAATATTGATCCTTGTGGTACCCCTTGCTTAATCAGGATTTTCTCTAAATAGTATGATGACCCATTATTAATTAAGTTTACCATTTGATAGCCATTTGTAAGATATGACTTCAGTATTTCCAGACACACACCTCTTATTCCATAGTTTTCCAATTTTTCCAACAACAGCTTATGGTTTACCATATCAAAAGCCTTTGTCAAATAAAAATATAAACCTACAGGTATATTTTTGTTATCCAAATTCTCTGATATAAACGTCAATGCTTCGTATATAACTAAATCTGTTGATTTCCCCTTTTGAAACCCAAACTGGGTATCTCATAGAATTGTATTCGTGTTCAAATAGGAAATTATTCTGTTATAGATTGCCTTCTCAAATATCTTAGAATTGAATTTGGCCTGTAGTTAATTATATTTACTTTAGTTCCTTTCTTATGTATTGGGATTACTTTTGCAGTTTTTAGTTCATCTGGGAAGAAACCAGTACTCAAACATGCATTAATAATGTTAGACAAAGGTAAAGATATATACTTAGCTACTTTCTTAATAATAAATGATGGAATATTATCAACACCATAAGAAAATTCATTAATAATATTAAAAATTTCATTATCTGTTGTCGGTATCCAAAAAATAGAATTCACAACTAGCTTCTGCTTTATATAGCCCTTATATTCAGAATTACTCAAGTTAAAGTGTGTCTTAAACAAATCGACTATTAAATTGGGATCCCTTACTGTCTCGTTATTAACCCTTAAGTTTATATCCCCCTTTCCTATTCTTGTTAGTTATTTTATTAAAAATACCCCACATTGATTTCGATTTATTTTTGGAGTTTGCAATTATGTTATCACTTTGGACTTTCTTGTGATCGGATAGATATCTTTTATAAGCAGCTCTTTCTTTTCTAAATTTTTCAAGAATATTCTCACACTTGGTACTTAAATAAAGTTTATACCAATCATCAACTTGTTGTTTAAATCGTTTAATTTCAGGTGATACCCATGACTTTTGCTTATTATTTAGACTTTTACAGTTCGATAATAGAAATGATATATCAACGTGATAAAAAAGATTGTTATAAAAAATTTTAAATTTAGTTTCTACATCTTCTGCCAAATAACCTTATCCCATTGTTCCAAATACAATTTTTGAGAAAATATAGATATATTTTCAGCTGTAAAAAATCGTCTTTTGTTGGTTATTGGTCGGATTTGTTTATGATTACTAAATATTTCAACTAGCTGGCTAAAATGATCTGATATCACTAACTGGATTACTTTCATTTGTGAAATATCTTCTGAAATGTTAGTGAATACATTATCAAGAAGAGATCCCCCTCCTTTAGGATTTGGTCTGGTAATTTCATTTATTCTAGGGTGTAACCATAAGACACACAGAGCTGTTCCAAGAGTAATTTATTCTCACTATTAACTAAAAAGTCTATATTAATGTCGCCGCAGATGATGACATATCTCCTATGCATCATAATATTTTCCAGAAGCTTTGTCATTTTAGATAGAAATACATCAACATTTCCCCTTGGTGATCTATATAAACATACAACTACAAAATTAAATTCTTGCAAATAAATATTTGCACAACAATATTCAAAGTCTTTCTCAACTTCAATCATCATCAATTTTATCAAATTTAATGTCATTTTTTACAAAAATGGCAGTTTCCCCATCAACATTTCCCTTACGACAATATTAATTAGCCAATATCAAACCCTGAAAATATATCTGCCTAATATCACTTTCTTTACAGAAATGCTCAGATGTGCAAAAAATATCAACATCCAGATCCCTTAATAATACATCAGTCATTAAATATTTAGCCCTAATACTGTTTAAATTTAAATGTAGTAAGCGAGTAGTATCCTTTGATGGTATGAGATGTTGACTATTATTATTTATCTGTTCAATAGTTTGTAGTTGCTATTATGTTTTTGTTTTATTAGCTTATATTATATATTATATATATATATATATATATATATATATATAACAAAAATAAAATAAAGGGGAGTATGGGTAAATTTTATTTAAAAAATATGAACAAATGCAGTTATATTCCTCATAATCAGCCATTTAATTGTCATATATTACATCTGCGTTTGAAGCAATTTTAAATTTATATTTTCCTTTAATTCTGTACCTAATTGGGGCCCCAAAATTAATATTTGGAGTTTTTTCCTTATTTTCTTCTGTCTTCCGTTTTTTCTTCAAATTT